>NMRB01000235.1:258346-291535 GCA_002633025.1 Notospermus geniculatus | reverse complement strand
CCCCTCGGCCCCCCTCTGGATCCGCGCCTGCAATGGGACACTTTCGGTCTCCTAACCAATTCTATGTCTTAAGAAGAACGGAAATCGAACGACTCAATAAAGACTGTCTAAATCGGGTTCTCACGGGATGATGCCTCGAAGGTTTGGGCGGATGGTTTCGCCGAGTATCCCTCACGAATCCTCACTCAAGTTAATCTTAATCACAATTGCAAAATTGTTCCAGAATTTGTGTAGAAAGGACAAACGGGATGCGATGTGCAATGTCCGCTCTGCTGTTTCTATGGAAAATCCTACTTTCATTTCATCGATCTGAAGAGCTCGCCACATCGTTCCTCGGCTCGACCTCTGAAAACGGCTAAACCCAGCACAAGATTCGTGTGCTCATCGCTTTTACAAGTTATTTTGATAAAGTAATCATACCAAAAATTAAAATTTGTTCCAGTATTTGTAAAAATACTACTATTTTAACATTCCGCTGGGTATTCAATGTTTTATTAAGGAACAGAGTAGGAACTCTTTCGAATCCCTAAGCAATATTGCTTGTGCAACGGTCAGAAATTCATCCGCCTTCAACAGTGCATTTGCACTGTGCAAAAGTAGTACCGGTCCAGGCATTTCCAGAGTTTAATGTGGCAATGTTGAACTCTGGGTACGAGATTGTGACTTTATAACCATATGCATGTCATGTGAGTGCCTATGGGCCGTTATCCGAATTCAGACAAAATAAAGCACTGGTGATTTCTACAAGCTATATGTTTTTACTGATCACCCTAAAAAATATCTCTTGGGTGCTCTAGGGTGTTCTTGGGTGGATTGTTCCAAAATACCCATTGGCTGAAGGGTGTTCTAGGGTATCTCTAGGGTGTCCGGGTACTCCAGAGATACCCAAGAACACCTTTATATTTAGTCAATGGGTATTTTGGAACAGTCTACCCAAGAATAAGCTAGAACACCCAGGAACACCCTAGACCACCCAAGAGAGATTTTTTAGTAGGGCAGCACGCATTGTAATGTATAACAATATAGGCCCGTATTCTAGAAGCCTCCTTAACTCTAAGGTCCACGTTCATCTTTTGTATTCTACCCTACAAACAATAGCTAAAGGTAGACCTTAGACTTAAGGGCGAGCCATTGTTGTGAATTTTTGAAATGTGGTCAGGCGTCGTAAATAAAAGATGTCAAAATACCATAAAAGTACAAGTTGTATGACGGAAATGAAGGCACCTCTGGGGTCTATAAGTCAAATGGAATTGAATGAGACGCATCTTGGAACGAACTAATTAGCTAATAAGTTGAAACAAAAGACAAGTAATCGGTACACTTTCCCAGGAAATGTTACATTTTGAAGATCAAACGACATGTGGATCATAAAGTTCGAGTTTTGTTCTACTTAGTCCACCCATTTTGATAGCAATATTTTCAACAGGTATAGAGTACTCGGCATGCGAATTCCATGATTGCTGCAAGATTTTCCAAAACAGGGCGGCCATATTGGATTTGGATTTTACTTCCTGGTTGTCCTTTTTGTACTGAGCGTGTATGGTTCACATGAAGAGCATGTCAAGACACCCTCGCCACCCCAGGTTCTATGTGTTTGTGACATTGTTGTCACACCTTCAATGTGTCATTTACACGCTCCTTCTCCAAGAAAATTGTACCTGTTTTTCATGTTTGGTAAATTTCTTTGTTATTGATTATGTAATGTAATTAAGCTGTAATTCTTGGGACTTTGCTCATTTTCTGTTTCTATAAAGCACAGTGATCACATTGGGCCATAAAAGCAGTCAACTGGAGGTGTCTTTATTGCTTTTCTCATAGGGGCCTCAATTCAAGCAATATGAAAATGTCAAACGATGGCTTGCCCTTAAGGAAGCTTCTAGAATACGGCCCATAAACTTACATGTGCATGTACACTCCTCTCCTTCATCAGTAAATATCCAAAAATAGGCATCAGCAAACTGACGAGATAAAAAATATATGTTGCAATAAAATTATCATGAAAATATCACACAATCTCAAAATCTCATTAAAAAGCTTATTTTTAGATCATGCACGTTTTTCTTAAAATGGCTTTCATAGTGATCCTTGATCATTTTTAAGAATTTCAGCGAAAAAAATTGTTCATCTTTGCCCAGTTTGCTGATATTTGAGATGAAGGCGAAGGGTTACCTAACAGACCGGCACAGGCCTACCGGCCGGTCTCAGAACTGCCAGTGGCAGCCCATAACACATACATGTAGCTTATTGATCGACTCGGTTGGAATTCCCCCTTTATCTGCGCTTTTCGGTTTTGTTTTGCACTTAATTGCTTGATGATTTTTATGAATTACATGTATCCGTTTTAACTCACAGTAAACTTAGTCCTCCAGGTGCCTATAGAGTGTCGGTGATATCCGAGTGATATTTTCACGTATTCCAGAAAATGTGAATCAGGGCATTTTTAGACCTAAATTAGTTTATAACGGGTAAGTCTTCGAAGTGGCCACGGCATAGAGATCCGACAGGGGTAAATGTCCGAGGGAGGGGGAGGGTAGGAATGAGAATGCTCCATCAGGTATTATTCATTTATGGAAATAAGGGACAGAAGGTCAAACTACGTCATTCCTAGCCGTTGATTGGCAGATACATGTGGCAGTTGACCGAATGAAGCGTTTAATGCCCTACCAGCCACTTTATTCATATGAAATGAAGTATTTACTTTTACTTTCAGTGACTACTACCTACATGTAGTAGATACTTTTACTACTTACTTCTACTAGCAAGTTAATACTCTTTTTTATTCATATGTCCCAATGAGTGAAGAAAACCCAGAGGTTTATTGGCGAGGGATGCAAGGGGGAAACACTATCCCTTGTAGGAGTTGAGAATTTGAGGTTGGAGATCAGGTTAAAGCAAATCGATAGCGGATTTTGTTTACATTTGACTGGTGTTTGTAAACACAAAATTCAGCCATTCAAAATGCACGAAAATTTCTTTGTTGACATTCTGGAGAAGTTTGTTTACATTTTTTCCTGAAAATTCGTCCCCTTTCAAATTCTATTTCTAAATCAAATTTTTTCGCTATCGATTCGCTTTAACACTACCCCCCTTCTCCAGGTGAAATGTGGATCCACTATTGGACTGTTTTTGGGAAGTTCGGAAGAGTGCCAGCTAAAAGAATTTTCAATGAAACGTTTATTTCGGAATGGAGGGATGCGTTACGTTCAACGCTGTCTCTCGCTCGAGAGAAAAAATGTCGATCCTCTCGTGCTTGTATCGCGATTGCTTGTCTCGTGCTTGTCTCGAAACGCGTTCATGGGAACACCTACATGTAAATGAAAATGAATGAGGAACGCGCACGACTAAAAATCCAGATGGCAGCACCAGTACAAAAAGGTCATGTGCAATGCATTTTCAATATATTTTGTTGATTTTCTTCGTAGAACTCATCAAAATAGAATTAAGGACCAATAAAATTACATTTAAAATGTAATTTTATTGGTCCTTAATTCTATTTCTATAGCACCAAAAATGATTTTTGGTGCTATTTTCCCGTGCAGTGTAATTCAGGAATGAAATTTTCAATAATTATTGGCTTGGCAAAAGGATTTCTCATTGCAACCATGGGTCATGTGCTTGCAGGGCCCCCTATTGGCATAGCTTGTTGTGTGCGTTCCTCATTGGATCGACTTTTCAGCACAGAATTCTGCGCACGGAAACGCTCCACTGGAAAGCCGCCTTTAGCCAAGCGTTTTCGAAACGTGCCACGTTGGCCGCGGCGCCGCCGAAGACAAGTCGCTATTCGTGACANCCCCCCCCCCCGAAAGGCACTAACAAGGTACTAATATGCTAAATTTAGGCTAAATTAAAACTACATGTATTCAACTCAAACTATTTGCAGTTACGGATACATTCCTGCACATCCCGGTAACCACAGAAAAGAAGAATACATTTTTAACTCATGAACTAGAAAACGTAACTTTACGAATCCAGGGTGGACTGCCCAGATCCGTCGCAACCAAGACTGAGTGGTATTCTTCCTCATCACTGTCCTGGTTGCATGGTCCAGCAAGGCCTACGAGTATTAAGAGTCCAATAAAAAGAGTCCAATAAAAATCACAAAAGTCCATCATGTCCATCCCATGCAAACGAAATTAACGAGTCCGATTATGCAGCACAAAAGTCCAACTGAACTGAGCACCAATTCGAGTCCACAGAATAGCAAAAGTCCAAAGGTTAGTTTTGACTCTCCAGCAAACATATCCTGGTTCTAATATATAGAAACACCAATAAAACACGAAACCAATGTTCACTTTCTGTTGTAAACATCTCCCCTGTCTGCACATAATAAGTGGTTTTGCTTTGGAATGTCAATGGTGTTTTAATAAAATGAATTGGTCCATGGACCATGTGCTCACCTGGGTGAATGTACCACAAGAACAAATGACAAATCAATGTTAAATTGAAATGTTTCATGGCAAGCCTTGAGTTCCAGTGTAATATGATTCATTATGGCCAAAATTTCAAGGTCAAAACATTCTCGTTTGGAGTAACTGATGACATATATGCCAAAGTCCACTTTCCAAGATGACAGGCTGGAAACCATATATTCGGGGTCAAATACGACGAAAACTTGCTGTACACAGAGGGTACCTAGATACATGATCATGCAAAGTTCGAAGGTATTAGGTCAGATAGCCACGAAACGTGCCACCAAATGACAAAATTTTGACCTGAACTCTGTGACCTTAAAAAGTAGGTCAAATAAAAACCCATTATTTTTGTAATGTTTCCTTATTAGATACATGTATGATAAACATTTGGAGATGATCCAGTAATTAGTTCAGGAGTTTGTGTTTTTGGTTTTGGCCACCTGGTTGCCAAGCCAAGAATCGAATCGGACCGACACTGGTGTCACAGGTCACCTGACCTAGAGGTATATATGTACCAAGTATCAGATCAATAGCCCCAGCGGTTATGAAACGTGCCTTACTGGGACGACGACGACAACGGACGACAGACGCTGCACCACGACAATAGCTCACCCCATGTGAGCTAAAAAAATTACCACTTTCTCAGATTCTGGGTCTTAAAGGTGCTCTAGTTCGAATTGTAAACATTACGGTGTGCCACCTATTGTCAACTTCTGGTACTAACAAATCAGATAAAATCGAATTAAATCTCGCGTTTCACAACTTTTTGTTTGTTTATGAGCGTAAAATCATAAATATATTTCAGTTGCAAGAATACTTATCAAGATAAATATAAAAATAGATAACATTAATGTTTTGTATACACGGTGCTGCCACCTGTCCGAGGAAAAATAACTATTATAATCAACCATGTAAATAAACAAACCGTAATGTTTACAATTTGAACTAAAGCACCTTTAAATAGACTAGATGAAACTTTGAAAACAGCCTGTAGGTCTATCCTGAGAATCTCAAGTCATTTACGGTCCTACCCTCCCTCAATGCCCTGAGGACATCCACCCCGTTTCGGTGGGGAAGAGGGACATTCCCTCGTGTGTACTCGCCAATTGGTAATTCACAAATACATGTAAACCATGCAATGCAGTGGGTACGACGTACTCGTTATGTAGATAATCCGTTAGAGTCATTTTGACGCGAAGTTTATTCAGGAACAATGAAAAATTCAGCGAGTTTGTCAGCGAATCGACAAATTTTTACAGCCGCCATTTTGCGAATGACCAAAACGGGATAGAAGCTGTGATTGGCTGGATTCGACGGCGTTTAGTACTCCGCTGCTTCCCCAACGAAATGGCATGGATGTCGCCAGGGTCTGAACCAAGCGCGAGAAGGGGAGCCGGTTGTGAAGACCTTGGGTGCGAGGATGCTGTAGGTCACGCAGTTTATGGGGCTCAGAAATGCTAGTTGCCACGAAGTTCCCATTCTATTATGAATAAAGACTAGCCAATGCTTTTACTTGAATTTTGCAATACAAATGCACTATGCAATGCTGTACAAATCTGAAGTAAATGCATTTGCTTGTCTTTGACTCACTGTCTGTTACAGTGGCTTGTTGTGGGGAGGGTTGGCGACCAGTGGTTTGGTCTGGTTGAGGTTCCTGCTGATGCTCTTGGTATGGCTATTCTGTTGTCGTGGTGTCTATTAATCGATGGGTTCTGGTTTGCACATTTTGAATACATAGTATTGCTCCTGCTGGGTGGTGGGGAGAGTGCTGGTGGTGTTGGTAGAGGTAGCAGAAATCTGGCGTTCCAAAAAGGTCAATCTTTGTCCAAACTGCGCCATTTCCGTCTCTAACTTTGCTACACGTTGAGCCAAATCCGTGCCGTTCGACTGGCTAGTGCTAGTGCTGTTGCTGCTGCTGTTGGTGGCTATCATTGGAGACCGTTGTGTTGCAGACCGAGTGCCCACGTCATTCGACCTTTCTAAATTTCTTACACGTTGAGCCAAATCCATGACGTTCGACTGGCTAGTGCTGTTGCTGCTGCTATTGGTGGCTATGAATGCTGACCGTTGTGTTGCAGACCGAGTGACCAAGCCCTTCAACCTTTTCACCTTTGGCCAATTTCGAGTTGAAGACATCTTACTAACGTGTCGGCGTTTATCGTCAGCGTGGAGTTTGATAACCCTATTTTGAATACTATAACAACCTGAACCAGTTTTGTGGACTTCCACAGTTTTCCTTGTGAAACCACTGTACTCTTCGCTTATTTTCGTGACCAACTGTACCTGTGGTGGGTACCGACCGTACTCTGCGTTCATAGTTTCCATATAATAGTCTATTACAGTATCAAATTCGGATTCTCGGACGACGATTTTTCCATTCCATAACAATCTTTCTTCAAGTTGACCGGTGTGGGGAACCATCTTTTTCTCAACACTCAGCGCATCGTCCCTACCAGACCTCATTAAACTCTTTGCCGTGCGTCTTTGAATGATGTCAAATGGACTATCAGAATATATCGATGTCGATATCTTTTTCTTGTTCTTTGTGGCGTCTAATAATACCGGGTAGATCGAGTCTTCTACTTTTTTAAAACAATAATTCTTGCCCATGTTTCACAATTTCTGCAAAAACAGAGTGATTGAAAAATTTTGAGTGCCAGAGGTCAACAAATGTGGGACAAAAGTACAGAGGAAAGTTTTTAGCCTAGTTATAAAGTAGATTTATGGCACACCGGTGTAACATGGGGCATGTGCCCCCCCCCCTATTTTTGGAGGGTCAATGACTTTTTTACTGCACTTTTTGGAAATCGTCTAGTATTTCATGTCTAAGATGCTGGGAAATTGCACCTCAGAGCTTTGATTTTTCAAATTTTTCCGGGGGAGGCCCCCCGGACCCCCTTCGTGTGCGCGCACTTGTGGTGCGAAACAACTGAGGGCTTCGCCCTCGGGGTTGTGCCCCCCGTATTTCTAAATCCTGGATCCGGCCCTGGATTGACGGAATAAGCCGCGACTTGACAATGCACGACACATAGAGAAGCAGCGAGTCCATTTCCCAGTGTGTTCCGAACAATGGGACTCACACAGAAAAACGGCCACACTGAAAAACGTTACACTTGCGCTCATCCAGGACATTCACTATTATCCTGTACTTTCTTTACCCTGCAAATGGTTTTAATGGGTTCCTTGACCTTGACCCCTAAAACCCATTTAAAGACACCAAAATTGCTCATCCAGCTCAATTCTGAAGCCAGTTGGGGTAGATGTGAAGGTGCGGCGGCCATATTGGCGGCCGGGCTTATTAAACACGGAAATTCTGTAATGGAAGCAGAATAAGAACGGACAAATACCGGGGCGTTTTTGTAGTGGAAGACAGTGCAGCTATTGATGAAATCAGAGGCAATTGATCCTTTGAATTTTGTCACATATTTGTTACTTCCACTACAAAAAAGTCGGTATTTGACCGTTCTTATTCTGCTTCCATTACAGAATTTCCGTGAATAAGTCCGGTCGTGGGGGGTATCATGTTCTGAGCCTTCATTTGAGGTGTTTGCAGGGCGTTTGCAATTCTCTTGCTCGTCGCATGGGGGCTTTTTGTTCGTTCACGTCAGCTTTAATCTGAATGTGAATGATCCACTTTAATCTTTTGTATTCTGTCCTGCAATCAATAGCTAAAGGTAAACCTTAGACTTAAGGAAGCTTCTAGAATACGGCCCATAATTTTTAGCTCACTCGTGAGCTATAGCCATCACGCGGTGTCCGTCGTCCGTCGTCGTCGTCGTCGTAGTCCGTTAGCACGGCACGTTTTGTAACCGCTGGGGCTATTGATCTGAAACTTGGTACACATATACCCCTAGGTCAAATGACCTATGACACCCAATTTCGGTCCGATCTGATTCCTGGCTTGGCCACCAGGGGGGATAAACCGAAAACCTTTAAAGTGCAATTTCGCCTTAACCATTGATCGGAGCATCACCAAATCTTTATGGTGGGTACATCTTATGAGGATACACGACATATCACCCGGGTTTTTGATTTGACCTAATTTTCAAGGTCACAGAGGTCAGAGTTCGAAATTTCATTGTCGGATGGCACGTTTCGTGGCTATTTGTCCTGGATTGTTCAAATTGGGTGTGATGATGTATCTAGGTACCCTGTTAAATCGATGCTAACTTTTTGCTTGAAGAAAATATGAATTGTTTTCAGTCGCCATTTGCAGTGCGCTTTCTTATGGCTACCGCCCCCTTAAGGACTCCCATTCCTAGGACTTTCTCCGCTGGAACAGCGAGCTGCAACAGTGTGAGAGGGGTATAGTGAAACACTCACACACATCAAGAAGTTAGTTCAAAGGTTTCCATATACATTGGGTGTGCATCGGACAATCTGCTGATGAGCCCGCAATAACGCCACCTGCTGCTTGGCTATTGACTCAGTATAGGCCTAGGCCTATATTCCAATTGTTGACAGGGTACCATAACCGAAAGAGGATTCTTTTTCTTCTTTTAAGGAAATGAAGAATCCTCTTAAATAAAAAATATATTTTATGGTCGTTTTCATCACATGGACCTATATAGAGCTATATGTACTTTTACGTCAAAGACGAGCTCCACAGTTGATACTCTACATTGGTCAATGAGATCGGACAGGTCTTAAATTGCCACTATACAATTTGCCAATAATCAGATAACAAATATCAGCACGTGATATTATCCAAGCAAATCAAGTGATTTTGAGACATGACAACATCGTTTGAACAAATACAATATCAGATACATTGTAATTTGGCTGATATCAGTAGACATCTGACTCAAATCTAGATGTAGAGCAATACGTGCTCCTCAGTGGAGCCCTCAGTATTAAAACCATGGCTATGGAGATTGTAGAGGAAGACTGGTCAACTTACCATTGAAAAGCACTTGTTTGTAAGTTGTATTGGTGGCTAATGATGAGAGAAGCATCTGTAGATTCCTGTAACCACACCCCCATCCCTTGTCACCATACGTCGATGCGTAGTGATCCACCTCGGAACACATCCACCAGTTTGTGATTTGGTTATTGTTGACGTTGTTGTTGTAGAATTCCTGAAGTTTGGGAATGATGCCTGGAAAAGCAGATGACACACTTTTTGAAAAGCTCGCCTCACTGAGGAGCATTCCACAGCGCATCACTTGATCCTCACAGACCTGTTGAGGATTCAAAGTGGCGACTCCACCAAGACCTCTTGGTCGACACTCAACCATGGCATTCTCCCTAAGGCCGTACCATCGTCTTCATGTGCCTCTAACCATGATAACTCGATTCTATACTCGCAGCCTTTAGAGACGTACTGCTGGTCTTGAGACTGCACTACAAAGGACTCAACGCTCTCAAACATGACCTACCTTTGGTACAAGAGTGGCCGTCATCGACTCCAATGGCGTTCGCCTGCTGCAGATCTCCCTTACGGGAGTAGAAGTCAGTTATGGACATCTGTCCATTGTAGACGGCTCGCTCCATTTGTTTCTCGCTCTGTTTAATGAAATCTGTCTTGTTGTCCATTCCGTACATGGCCTGGAAAGATAAGCACCAATACAACATCAGAATGACAACTTGGAGACATAAATGTCTCGGGCAATGGTCAGGCTGCTCGGTGTTCGTCAGGTTTGGACGATTGGTTTCATCAGTCTCTTCACCTTCATCAGGAAGCTCACCTGGAAACTGCTGTTGAAACAATCTCTGGACATTTATTTTCCTCTTCAGGACTTAGAGAACTATACAACAGAATCTTCGGGCATGTAGAATAATAACAGGTTTCTAAGGTGAAAGACATACATGTAGCTTCCCACCAGACTCGAACCCACGGACCCTCGCATAAGGCATCAATCGCCAGCAATCAGGGGCAGCACGCCTTAACCACTAGACCAAATCTCCACCTTCAAAAGAATCTTCGACAGAGAGTGATCAATGAAACAGGATTTCATCTCATTGTCCAGTCTTCTCTCTTAGGTTCTTTCGACAGCTGTGTAGTCCAAACAGTCCTTCACTACCCAGTGATGCAACCCGGGCTGGGTGAGCCAGCAACAGTTTATCACATGGCAGGCACATTCTGTGTGCAGCAGGTGCCCTGACCCTGACAAACTCTACATGGCTTGAGGCAGTTGGATAGTCAAATGTTGGAGTCAAAGTGCCAGTGCTCTTTGGGTTCCTTGGGGCAGCTTTGCCGTTCAACAAAACCCATACTACCCAGTATGAACCCACAACGATTCGTTACAAGGTGGGCACATCCCAAGGTGCGGAACCTGTTCTGACCCTGACCAACTCCACATGGCTTAGGCAGTTGGGTAGTTGAATGTTGATCAAAGTGAGTGTAGTGTCTCTTGGGTTTCTTGGGTAGCTTTACTGTTCAAAGAACCCAATGCAGTGCAGGGTGGGTGTCGTTGTGGGCCAGGTGATGGTTTTGAGACTCTTGTCATATGGTAGGTACATCCTTGTGAGGGCACCTGTTGCAACCCTGACAAAGTCTACAAGAGGCAGTTTGGTTGGCAAATGTTGGTCAAACTGTTCTCACTGAGCGAGACAGCACTCAACATTTCATCTCATCAGTTTATTTCCACCATTTCAGACGAATGAGAAATGTCAAAGATAGCATCAAATTTACAAGAAGTCGCAAGAGGATTGGCGGAGCTTACAGGATGCCAAACGTGAGATGGGCAGATATTACCCGTCACGTGAAGAGACAGCAATTCATCATACAGAATATCTGTATTCAGTCATTTTATCATCTCGAATTTGCTTCACTTTCACTTCAAAACGAGATCGTGCTGGCATGAAAGATCCTCCTCTCTGCTCACGGCTCAAGAAGTCCTTTGTGGCAGACGTGCTAGAGTTACAAAGAGAGCCGTCATGCCGGTGGTAATATGGAGGTGATATTGGGGAAAAAAATTGAAGAGCCCAACGTCGAGGGCCATAACCCAATCTTCCTGTCCTGGAGAGCCCACCATGAGGACATCGCCACAGACTTTTTCATTAGAATTCTACAAGACACTCGGGGGGATGATCAACAGTGCACTTTTTCCAATAACCATGACAACTTGTCATCAGATTACACTTTTTGCACAAATATTGCATTATGCAAGAGATTGAATAATGAAATCGTACCAATGCAGCACGCAATTCATTTTTCGTCTGTCTGGGCAAACTAGGTTTTCCAATGCGCAGTGTACTTGTAGTTCTTTTGGTTTTTTAATAGCAATACACCTCAGCAACTTCTCCAACCGAGGCTTTCGACAATTCATCACCACTGATTGATACTGATGACTTCGGGCTGAATTCATTGTCAGCAGTAGTGCTAAGCGCCCTGCAACTTATCAGTGAAAAATCTTAGGTATTAGTGCCTAAGTTTTCAAAGGTGCTGATGTTTTGGACAGCGCCATAGCTCCACTGTTCTTCGATATACATGTATGCTCTATGGCCGTTTAGGCTCCATTGTTTATCCAGCCAAAAGATGGCGTCGAAACCACACAACATCTGAACAAACTGTTCAGACAATGGCTTCTCTGTGGTTGGCATGAGTCAGTCACCAGTCAACCGTTGACCCAGAGGAAATTGCTATATGATGGCTATCGGCCAACAAAATCCACACCTAACAACGGATTAGGTATCATTTGCTTGTGCATTTTTTATTGCACAGGACACAAGAACAACAGCAGACGCCCCAGGGGCTCAAAATAAAAGCAGTTTGCTCACTGAAGCTGAATATTGCTAATTTGCAGAGCACGAAATTGACAAGGGAAGGGGTTGATTGAAAACCTGTGAATGTGTCTCTAGACAGAAACCGATGAGCTAACAAAATCATCAATCAACCGTTTTTATTCGTTTCAGAAAAATGTGACGAATGGGTTGGTTCCAAAATGGGCTGGTTAGAAGTCTGTCATTGCCTTTCCAGTGTTACTATAGCAACTGAAATTGTGTCAACTTGGATACCTTCAGAAAATTGGCTACCAGTGATATCATCAATTAGGATTTCGGCGTCTGTTGATGGCAATCGGACAAAGTGTCAGAAACATAGAACATGACTATTGAAGCAAATACTGGTGCTTTCCATTTGCTGAAAGCTACTGGGTCAACGAAAGACTGAGCTGATAAACTGTGGCCTGGCTTTCTAAGATTGGCCTGTGGTACAGATATGTTCGATGCACACATACGAACCTTATTGTAGGCCTACGCTTGGTCAGGGTTTTGTCCACTAGGGATCATATTCCTCCTTATTAGAACAGGTGGAACTGGCCTTGCTAATTGACACAAAAGTTTGCTTCTGAGAAGAGCCAGACTGGTTATATTAATCCCAAGTGCACTTTCATGGGCCACCTGTCTAGACGGTTGCCAGTGAGCCTGAGGTGTATCTGCAATGATCCTTCTATTGCCTCGCCACGCACGTATTTTACAATAATAATAGGAATTGGAGAGTAACAAATGAATTAACTAGATCAATGAAGCAGATCTAATGGACGTTGCAAAAACAACACGGCAACCATTGAGTCATATTTTATATTCCACAATGAAAACGTCACATGAACCTCAGCGATATACCGATATACCGGCATATTTCTGTCAAACACAGTACATGTATTCATTTTTGTTTCATTGTTCAGTCAACCTTTCATAGCTGAATCAAAGGTGAGGTTGTGTGTGTGGACATGGGCAGAAGTCAGGTAGATTTCCTAGGTGGTGTAAAAACCCTTTTCCGATAACTTTGGCACATGTTCTGCATGGTCCACGTAAAGCGGTTTTTCCACGGTACAATATTATTGCACAATATGGGGCCCAAAATGGGTGTCATGTGCTTCTGGCATAATGGATGGGAGAAAGATTGGCAATATTGCCCATTTTGATCCTCATATTGTGCAATAATATTGCACGTGGATAGGCCGCTTAAATCCTATTGTCATCAGCCAATATTTTAAAAACAGTTGCTGTTGATTGCGACTTGGATTATGCTTCGATATGCAGAAGACAAATACGGAAGAGGAGATATACATACTGTAAGTGTTGAGGTATTTCAAGCAATATACAATAGTATTTCCTTTAAGGTAGATTCATACTTTGCGCTTTGCACGTGTCCGTTTCCTATGTGAATGCGTGGTAGAATGAAATGGTCCATGGACCATGTGCTCACCTGTGTGAATGTACCAAACGAACATGAAATGGTCCATGGACCATGTGCTCACTGGGTTGGACATAATCTATGAGTAAACATGCTAATTGCACCTCCCCACATCAAAGGTAAGGGGAGGTGACCGCCGTCTCTGGAGTAATGGGCAGAAAAACGTCATGTGCTCGATCGATAATGACTGGGTCCGCTAGATGCATTGAATTTGGCCCTAGTGACACCTAGTGGTCAACTCGCTGACAGCTCCTATTGTCAATTACTAGTTATCCAACATAGAGCACAAAAAACGACACACAAATGATAGTAAACATAAAATGCACTGCCTAGGACAAAATGTACCTGACAAACAAAATGACCTCACGCAGTTTCAAACCGCTATGTACCCCGCCGTTATCCGCACTTAGAAACAGTTAGTTTTGTTGACGACTGTATCACGACTTCATTGTTTACATTCAATGTTTGTAAACATAGGGGCCTATGTTATTTTGGACTTTTGGGACATGCCAACCCACCAGAATGAACACTTTTGGAATCGACAGAATTTCTAGAGGGGCATGCCAGCAAATATTGCTCATAAGACAAAGAAAGACTGGACATAAACAAACAAAACGTAAATAAACAATGAATTTCGTGGCCCGCGAAAATACCCGTGATACATTATCTTTAAGTCCAAAATGTAAACAGAAACACGTGTTTACCGTCTAAAATAGATTATGCCGCACTCCCATCTGACGGAACAGCCATAATGACGTCACGGAGTATCTAAGCAGACCTTGAATTCCGTTTTTGCCTCCAGCTACCGCCGTGCATGCCGTGCAGTGACATGAGTGACGAAGATCAAGTTATGGATAAATCAGATAATAGAGTGAGAAAACTTGATCGACTGTGGTTGTATTGGTCTTCCATTGATAGAAGGTATAAGTGAAGAACGCAATGGTGAAAACTCTCTCTACTGGGTACGATGCGTCAACACCATCCGCACTCTGTTCAGCAAGTCCAGCCGCGAAATTTTTTTCCCCGATCATCATGACATGATCATGGCTTCATGACATGGATTGCAATGCATTGGCGATACTGTACATTTTGTACAGGCGACTCTTCTGCGCCAAGCGGGAGTTTTAATAACTACATACGCCTAGCCTAGATATCATCATGATCATCATCATCCTTAGTTATGGTAACCATATCGACCAGGCATAGCTTCTTTTACGATATGACATTGACGGCTATTGCCTGGTACGTTATGGTTTACCCATATGTCACAGGAATACAATATTGTGGATTTTCGTCCTGGTAGTGTGAATTAACAGTGCCCGCCCGGAATTCGGGGCGGAGGTGCTCCACAGGGAATGCATTGGGCGATCTGAGACTCTGTATGCGCGCTATGTAAAAGTCAGTTTGTAAAAGCAAAAGCGGAGCATACAGAGTCCCAGTTACTGAGACTACATCATCCTCATCATCTTCAGCGTCTTTTGTTCTATTCCAGAACTTTGCTGCTCAAGCATGCTCAATAACAGTCACAGTGGCATCGATTTCTCAGTCTCAGACATGTCAGATTTCGGCAGCAAAACCAGCAAATTTGGCAACGTTGCTGTAGCTATGTCGATGTGGCAACCGTTGCTCTGGACCTGGTGCAAGAGGTGGACTAGGCCTAGTCTAGGCCTACTCCATCCAAACACTAACAGAATCCAGTACCGGTAACAGGTCTGGTCGAACTCTCAAATGCGAGTAGCTTACACGCGAATAACTGAGTGGACAATCCCACAATGCACCCCGCAAGAAAGGCGACGCATGCGCCCAAAGTATTTCGTCGGAGCAACCGACCTACTCGCTTTTGCGAGTATGCACAAAATACTTCGTTTAAATACCGGTACATTTTTAAACGTCTGGCTATCAGGCTTATTTACTATTTGCCGGTTTACAGATACAGCATTGAAGTTATCAGTCTTTAAACACAATACCGGTAAAACAACCAATCTTGGGCTAAATTATCCGAAAAAAAACACGTAAAATCACACTTTTCCGAGCCAGATTTCTCGGCTTCTGCATGGTAAACCATATCGTTGCATGGTAGGCCTAATATTATGGGATGTTGACTCTTCTACGCCTGTGCACAGCTGCGTCATTGCCAAACAACCAATCCACTTGCAGATAACAAAATGTGAACCTGAGTAAAAACCTGGAAAGTCGAGTACGAGAATCAAGAGTGCGCATGCGCCTGCTCGATAATGCGAGTAGAGATGGCGCCACCTGTGCATACTCGTGTTTGAGAGTTCGACCAGACCTGATTAAAATGCTCTAGGCCTAGGTAGGCCTTATTCACTGATGGATAGGCCTAGGCATTGGCCAAAAATTCAGAAGCAAGTGACCTTGGCTATGTATGTCGGTTCGGAAAAAAATTCGCCTCCCGGCCTGGCCAATATGATAGGCTGAGTGATATGTCTACTACAGGTTTCCGACGTGGCGCGACGCCACAATTCATACATACAGTTAGACCTACATACATGCTGCCATATTAGCCGTCGACAGGAGAGCATGTGGTCCCTGGGTGGACAATTTCATCCAAGTGAAATGCTTCAGCCTTAATTTTATTTAGGTACGGTACCAGTAGTCTAGCCTCCTACTAGTATTTGGAAATTATAAAGAAACCATATTGATTTCCATCCTTTCCCTTTGTAGAAAACTAGTGCGAGCCTTATGCTATGGACAGATTCTCTCTGTACTGCTCTGTGGAACTGCTTTGACCAGTGGTCTACTTCAAGAAAACAGCGTCTCCATCCCCACAGGTAATAGAAACACTTTATTTCTGTGCAGTTCTAAACCATTGAATACACAGTTATGAGTTTAAAGCCGCACAGTATAGACAGATGGGTTATAATCGGCGAGCATAGTCTCGGTCACCATGGTCACCCAGCCGCTGTTTCGAATCTGGGAATCCGTATTGCAGTACTGTGGAACGAAACGGCCGGCTGGCTGTGCAAGACTACACGCAGCATTGGGGATAAGGGGATTCCACGAACCTCGATACAGGATAATGCTATAATGTGTGGTTCTATGGTTCTATACATTACGCACGCCTCTAAACGAGGTTGCACTAAAATTCGGCCGAACTGGAAGTGACTAGCTGTGCATGCTGTGCGGCTTTAAGGAATTGATACCGAACTGGAGGTATTGGTCGTCTCACCAATGCCGCGAGGGTGGAGCTAAAATGCAGACCTAACCCGAGGCGCTTTGCCGAGAGTTTAGGTCGGAATGGCAGCTCCACCCGAGGACCAATACCAATACCCTTTACTCATTTGTATCAACCCCCTTCCCCTCGGTTATGTCTAGTGTCTGTGTAAAAAATGGACGACGGGGGGGAGGGGCGACCCCTTTTATGTTCCCAGTACATGTAGGCCTACATGAACATGAAGAATGGTGAGGCATCCTTCTTCTTGTGTTGCTCTTCTCTGACATCACACTCATCTTTTCAGCCCAAAGTTTCCTGAACTATGTACTACTGGGACTGGTGTATGCTCCAATGCTTGCCTGCCGTAAAGAAAAGGACAATATCATGGTGGTAATGCGAGACAGAGGCTGGAAATATCTCCTACTTGGCATTGTTGATGTTGAAGCTAACTATCTGATAGTTCACGCATATCAATACACTACTATTACTAGTGTACAGGTGAGTTGTGACAAATACTGTAAAGCAGGAAAATTTCGCGTGCAGGAAATTTTTGCGAATTTCGCGAGAGTGTATGAGTCGCGAAAATTTCCTGTCGCGAATATAAATACAGGCAAGTGATGAATATGGTCCGTAAAAGAAAAGTGAAAAAAAATGGCAGAGACTCGTGAAAATATCTTGCAGCGAATATGTCTATAAATCTTGATTCGCGAAAATTTCCAGCTGCGAAATTATCTTGCTTTACAGTAGACGATATCAGTATCACTCCCAACATGTCCAAAAGAGCGCAGCACCTTGGGGTGGCGTCATGACGTCCCGCACGTCGTTTCATGATGTCTTGAGGTGAGACGAAAAAAATTAGATTGTTTCACGACGTCATGATCGCTGAAACAACCCGCCAGATTTTTTCGAGTCGCGTCATGGCATTCAGAAATGACATGCGGGATGTCGTGACGCTACCCTGTAAGGTGCTGCTCTCTTTTGAAGTGATAGAGTCTATTGAAACCTATCCAAAATATGTGGGCTGTACATGTACATCATGACAGTTTATGACCTTGTTTTGTGACCTTCCACAGCAAAACCAGCCACATGTTGCTCAGAAGGTGATCCTCAACAAACTAAGATGACACCAGGCATGTCAGGGGAAAATGGAAGAAATAGATCGTTTTAGATTTCACAATAGACAGACAATATTGATATTGAAACTGACAAACATTTTGGTCTCAACCTGCCAAGCTGTACAGTAAGAGCCAGGGGCCGTATGCACAAAACATCTTAAGTGTAAAATTTTCCTTATCTTTTGTTTGGAACAATAGGTTAAGGGAAATTTTACACTTAAGATGTTTTATGCATACGGGATACGGCGCCTGGTTTTGCTGTGGAAGGTCACATACATTGTAAAATTGGATACCTTCAGTGTTGTTATTCACAAGTTCTCTTTTCTTCAGCTCCTTGATTGTTTTACCATTCCTGTGGTTCTCTTCCTCTCCTGGTTGATCCTAAAAGTCAGCTACAAGCTGGTCCATATCGTTGGAGTATTAATCTGCCTTGCTGGAGTTGGTTCTCTTGTCGGTGCTGATGTGTTAACAAGTAAAAATGGATCAGAGGAAGGTTGGTGACTTGAGAAAAAAAAATGTAAAAATGTTTCAGTTGCAATTGTATTTTAGTTTAAGAAATTGATACCGAACTGGAGGTATTGGTCATCTCACCAAACGCACGAGGGTGGAGCTACATGTAAAGTGCAGACCTAAACCCAAGGCGCTTCGCCGAGGGTTTACTGAGTATCCATCTCGCCCATATTCTTTGCACTGCCTCTCAGAATGCTCGAAGCGAGAAACACAATGGTGGACACAGGTTTGGTTGCGACACCAAAGCTCGGTGTGGTTAAAACGAGGCTAATGCATTATCCATTGAAAACAAGGCTCACCGTGACCAAGATGGTTTAGAATATTAGCGAGGTTGCGCACCTTTCCGACTCCGACTTCAACTACGAGAATGAACTGCAGTGCGCTGTGGACATCCTTGACAAAAACGATTTGACAGACGTTTTCATTTTCGTCAAACGCCATAAACATGATAAATTGAAGGCAGAAAAATTTCGCCTTACAAATGGGAAATGCCGATAAATAATAAATATTGAAGTCGTAAGCCTAGTCGTTACGACTTGAAACACGACTATAATATTTGCGATGTATGTGCACTTCCGATTACAGGTCAAAATAATTCTGCCACCAAAGTTATGGCATTTTACGATTTGCAAACGTCTATGAAGTCGTTTTTATTAAGGATGTCTACAGCGAACTGCAATTCATTCTGGTAGTTGAAGTCGGAGTCGGAAAAGTGCGCAAGCTCGCTACTATACCAAATCCAATCCTTGTTCATAGTGCACACCAAATTGACCAATCAGTAACTGCATGTATTGACCAACCTTCATCATGATTCGATATTGTGAACGTTTTATTTTAAAACCAAGTTGCATCTGATGGGAAAGTTTTAAAAAACTTCGAGTGACAATGAATCCATTTTCTTTCCAGCTGCTAACATGGTGCTTGGTGATCTCCTTTGTATTGGTGGTGCCGCTCTCTACGGTATTTCTAATGTGGCCGAAGAGTTTGTTGTGAAACGTTTTGATCAAATAGAATTCCTGGGAATGATTGGTTTGTTTGGGAGCCTTATTAGCGGAATACAAGTGTAAGTTGTGCATTGCAGAAAATTCTGGTCCTACTCAACTTCTTGATTCCTAATCTTAAGTCATGTAAGTTCAGGGTTCTCCACTGGGTTTAACACAGACCGGGCGCTGGTGATGTCACACGGTTACTGATATCAGAAGCCGCTGCCGCACGCGTGTCCTCAGCGGGCGGTTGTTATCAGCATTTTAATATACTTGAATATACATATTTTCTTTCTTTCAGCGGTCTTTTAGAAAGAGTTGCTGTCAGCAATGTTGATTTTACTTCCTATAAGATAAGTAAGCATTACATGTAGCTGTTAGATCTCAACTAGGTTCAAGCACTTGTTACAGATGAGGTAGTGGTTATCACGTCCGCTTAGCAAGCGGCAGGTCCCAGGTTCGAATCTAGCCCGGGCCATGCAGGGTTTCCGCCAGGATTGTCAAGGAGGGGGGGAGAAAAAAAAATTTCAAAAAAATTTTTTTTTTCGAAAAAATTTTTTTTTCAAAAATTTTTTTGGGTTTTTTTTGGTTAAAAATGGCCTCTAGAGTCATTTTCTACACTCCAAAATGCAAAATTAGTCTTCCTTCTGCATGAAAATTGCATTTGAAATGTAACAAATTAAAGTAAAACACTACTGAAGTGAAAATAGTGATATTTGAAAAAGGTTAGTCTGCAAACTTGAGGGGGGGATATCCCCTCCTTGAAATTTTTGAGGAGGGGATTTATCCCCCCCATCCCCCCCTCTGGCGGAAACACTGCCATGTGGGATTTCATTCCTGGCTCTTTAGTCCGTCACATGGGACAGTAAGCTGTGGTGCCTTGTACCTTGTGTCTTTGCACTTGGGCAAGTAAAAGACCCTATCCAAGTGAGGAACATGGAATACGAGTAGCTTCTGATGGCCTCCTCTACATGTATTGCGTCGGCCCTGACGGAATAACCAAATACAAATACTCTACACAATGAACAGAGTGGGTTTAAAATAACACTCTAATCCTGGAGCAGGCTGGGGACACCCTCGGGCAGTTTTCCAGTAACACAAACCCATTGATGTCTAGTTTTGAGTGGAAACTCTCCCATTTGAAATATCGNCCCCCATTCCAATATGATTACGGTAGGTCGATCCAAGGTAAGTGACAGTGTGGCAGGTAAACAAGTATAGATGTGGTAACACATGTGTTCTGGCTCAGCAGTGCGAGCTAAACCCTGAGACAAGTGTTGTTCCCCTTAAATGATGAGTGGTTTGCAATGAAGGTCAGGTTTCAATCTTTTGGGAAGCTGTGTTAAAAAGAGTTAGATGGTATCATTATCACCACAAGGTAAGTCTTCTGGACAGGCCTTGCTATGCATGCTGCTGAGAAATCTTGAAAAGGTACCGTATACGCAAATATTTTCGCGAATAAAAATTACTGCGAAAATCGCGAATTGGTCAATACCCCGCAAATCCTATTACACACGAGCCATTTTCCAATCGCCAACGATCCCGTAACACGTGACATTGACTTGTCAATCACTCAGTTATCATGGCACCCCACCAGCTGTGAGGTCGATTATGACTGCTCGGATTTCTTTCTTTTCGGTGGATTTAGTACCATAACTGTGCCTGTTCACCATGCCCACGCTTTCAAATGCATGCCCTACACACTCACAATTGAAAATGCATTGTTTTTGAAATCTTAGATCGGACCCCAACCGCAAATATCAATCCACGCAAAAAGGTACCTTCGCACCCCAACCACCTAATATTTTAGCCGCGAAAATATTTGCGTATACAGTATAAGAGAATGATACTGCCATGACTGAAATTCTGACTTCGACCTCCCACTTAACATAACAGTTGTACTACTTTTCTTTTCAGTTCTCCTCCTCCTCGGATTCGTTGCCTGTCTTTTCATCTATTACTCGTTCATGCCATTTGTGATAAAAGCTACGAGTGCTGCCATGGTCAATTTGAACATTCTGTCGGCCGACTTCTATTCATTGTTGTTTGGAATTTTCCTTTTCAAATACACTGTAAGTAGAATCCTGTGTTTCAGTTAATGTGACGTGCTAGCATCCAGGGCCGACATTCATAAAACCTTGCTAGCTTAATTGGTTGCTAGTTGCGTCAAGAATATATAAGTACCAAGAATGTACAACTCCGAATTGTGCCAAAAAGTGAGTTTACTAATTTGCCTCTGGTGACCCTGTAACCGAAGGGATCTTAATTTGTGAAGGGTTATTGTGTAAGGAAGATCATTACGAACAAAATGACACCTCCCTTAGTTAAATGCACTCAGAAATAACCGAGCTACAGAGCAGTTTTGAATGGACCATATTTTCGACAAATTGATATTGTACTTGATCTCAGGGTCGGGCACTCTGACCTATACAACAAATCCATGGTTTCACCAAAATCAAAAAAAATTTGTATGCCAGTAATATGTCTGTAACTTTACATAAGAATGTTGATGATATTCTAAATAATACAATTCAGTCAACAATCGTTAAATCTAAACATTGGTTATTTAATTACAAGGGGCCTATAATTACCGTTCGCCCTCTATTATCAGAAAAAGTAACATAATGCCCACCCCTTTGATTGATTACTAAGTTGTACATTCTTCTTGGTTGCGTACAAGCCTAGCAAGGTTTTATGAATATGGGCCCAGATTACCTCTGTAGTGGTATCTATGGCAGATATCAAACTTGGCCACCCACATGATATTGATGTTGAGATAAGTGGATTTCACAATGAATTGATGTTATCAAATGTGACCCGGCACAACAAAATGAGTCGGGATGCACACAGAAGAAGACCCAACATGTCCAAGGTGACAACAACAGTTTGTTGATTTCAGGATTGTCTGCCCATTGTGAAATTTGACTTTGTCGATTTCTGTAATTGTTGTCTGGTGTCATCTTTGGTGGTCTTCTGTCATTCTGTGCGCATTCCGACTCATTTTGTTGTGCCGGGTCACAAATGGTTAAGAAGGTTTAGATGAGGGCCAATTGTACATGACATCAAGCCTGAGGCCAAGTAAAAAAATACTTATGTTTATCGTCCACCTGGTCCCTCAAAATTGGCAAGGGGGGGCACTTTTTATTTTTATTTTTTATTTTGGAAGATGGGTTTCCAGAGGGCAATATCATGAATATTGCCTCTCAGATGACAAGAGTCGCCATCGATGATGGTCACAGTCAGTCTTTGTTGCCTTTTTACTTTCAATTTCTGCCTCACTAACAGCACTAACAAATCAATTGTAGGCCTATGACTCAACAAACATACAGCGGAAGCACTATTGCGCTTGTGCAGAGTGTTTTTCTGGTGCAAAATTCAAAAATAAAAAATAAAAAAAAATTTGGTGTGGCCCTGATTTTAGGCACGGGCGGGGACGATAAACATGAGTATTTTTTTACTTGGCCTTAGCTACATGTAATAGCATCTGTATAAAATCATCCTGACATGGCTGAAGACCAGGTGCTTTTCTCATTTCAGTTCCATCCCCTGTATTTCGTTGCCTTCGTCCTTATCCTTGGAGGTGTGGTGGTCTATTGTTCAAGAGAAACTCCCCAACGCACGCTCGAGAATCAACACCCTGAACCCACGGAACATTTGGAACATGTCGTTGAGGATCCAGTGACGAGTCTAAGTGCTGTGTCAGAGGAGACTGAGGTCCATCTGACTGTTCATGCTCAAGATCCACCACAGAATACTTCCACTGACACTTCACCTGATGAGAGGACCCCGTTGAACACTGAGAGCTAATTTGATCATCATCATCATCAAAATCAATGATCAGCAGTGGCGGATNGGGGGGGCGTGGAATGGGCAAAGCTCATTTCCTGGGCTCCGAAGCCTTCGGGGTCTTCGGAAACATGATTTCCTGGCACCTGGGCAGGCCAAATTGAACTTTCTTTTTACTGAAAATCATGGGTTCTTTTATATGCCTTCCAAAGTTTTTGCTGCTCGGCGGCTGAAGGGGGTGTGCGCCAGGCATGCCCCCTTGGATCCGCCACTGATCATTATACCCGGTGGTGCTGTGAGTTTGATGACCACAGTGGATTTGCAGGGGCAGTACTCTTAAGGCGTTTATCCACCTGAGAGTTTTCTCGCAGATGTACACGTAGGCTCACATTGGGCAATTCGCCATTGTTTGTTTCCTCACGGATTCCGCTGAGACCAATGACACAAACAACTGCTCGCAGTCGAGTTGCCCATAGAGAGCAAACTTGCGTGAGAAAACACTTCCATGGATAGGCACCTTTACTTTGAGTAATTGATTGATCTCTGGTTGTACTCACAGATGGCAGTACTGTTGGAGTAATTGATTCATCTCTGGTTGTACTCACAGATGGCAGTACTGTTGGAGTAAGTGATTCACCTCTGGTTGTACTCACAGATGGCAGTACTGTTGGAGTAATTGATTCTCTCTAGTTGTACTTACAGATGGCAGTATTGTTGGAGTAATTGATTCTCTCTAGTTGTACTCACATATGGCAGTACTGTTGGAGTAATTGATTCTCTCTAGTTGTACTGTTGCAGGAGTAATTGATTGATCTCTGGTTGCATACGGGTCTATCTTGTCTAGTCAATTTATGCTGATGAAATGAAATGTGTTATGAATGCGCCTAAACATTGTCACCAAATTTTAAATAAATTTAAAGATGACATTGACGTGATTGGTGGACTTTCTTTTTCTGGCAAAAGAAGGAATCTTCCCGCGAATTGTGAAATACATGTATATTATACATAGGCCTACTTCTTCTTATGGTTCTTACGTAAAGACAAATAACAAAGTGATTTGGTCCCCTCAAAGCTAGTCACAAAAATTCCACTGCTGACACCTCCTTCGTGGCTGTCGACCAGTGTCCATGATCACAAAACGTCTCAGAATCGAAGTTAACTTGTATTATTATCTCGCGTCACATTCCTGGCGAAACTTTTGTACAGACCTTTGAGGAATTATACTGTCAGTATAATTCGTCCAAGTACAGACGGACCCATCGTGGGTTCTCCGCTGGTCTTCTTCCTCTGCCACTTGTACACCTTGCTCACCAACTCGCGGCTGTGTATAACATGATCAGTACAGCAGTTTGCAGGGTTCCCGCGGCTCTTGAAAACCATTGAAAATCTTTGAATTTTAAAAGAGTGTTTTCCATGTCTGGAAAGTCATGGAATTATGTGATTTGCTTATAAAGTCTGTGAAAACCATGGAATTTTTGACTTTTGTGTAAAAAAAAATTGATTGCCCTTATTTCTGCGCTTAGCTAAAAAAACGTCCCCGACTGCCGGCCTCAGGTGTTCGCCTGACGGCAGCGTGCTTCACGTGCCTCATGCATCAACTAAACATTCTTGTGGGCACTTAAAAAAAAAAAAAAAAAAAAAAAACTCCCTCCTCTTTTTTTACAAGTTTGACTGATGCTAAACTAAAGATTTTTTTTATGTGGCCTAATAGCCAGATGAAATAAAACTTTCTGTACGGTATCAACACCATGCCTTCGTAAAGCCCTGTTTAGCTGTTATCCGACATGCGATACGACGTAACGATATGCGAAATCGCAGTCTGATCAAATAAGAAGCAATGCGATTGTACACAGTCATCAGCTAAGTTCTTGGGGAAGAAAAATGACAAAGCTTTGTTTCTTCATGGAGTAGGCCTACCGGCATTTGTTTTCTGGAGGGGCTGGCTTTGTGGAGTGTGGCGCGGCGGCCGGAGCGACACAAAAATAGAGACCTTAAGATCCGTCACGTCGCCGTCCCCGTCCCCGTCGTGGGCAAACAACGTCACGGCGTCACGACGTCATGCACTCCTGATTCCTGAACACGGAACAGTTTTTGGGGCATCAATAAAACCATCGATTGTCGTGAATCTGTTCAAAGATTGAGTAAATAAACGTGTTGTCCGCACGCTGGGAGACTTGAAGAAAAAGAATATGCCTTAAATATACCCGAAATTCGATAGTAAACTGGTCAAAATTCACGACGGAGAGTTGGAAATTGACTCACGTCGTCAGAGCTTCCACGCCGTATTACAGTCCGCCGTGACGTCGTCCACGCGGGGGAATCCCCGCCAATTGATGACGTAGGACGCAGATATGGGATCACGACGGGGACGGCGACGGCGACGTGACGGATCTTAAGGTCTCTAATGACTGGGTCCCAAGTCGGGTCCCGAGTCTACTTTTCATCATCATGTTCATTGTCATTTATAGGAAAAGGCTTGAAATAGAGAAAAGGCTTGTGGACGCTTGTAGACGCTCCTGGAAGGATTTGTAGACGCTTGCGGACGCTCTTTAGTGCGACCGGATAAAAGCATTCGCTCCATGTAGCGATTGAGGTCCGTATCGGATGCGATATAAAGTCACGTGGTACAGCAGCCCGGGCTTTTGTTTTCTGCTAGAATATCGCAACCTATATCGCAGGCAGGTAAATAGACCACACGTTCTTTTAATTGCATTTCGGACATCGCATATCGCTGTCGCGTCTCGCATATCGCATATCGGATGTCAGGTAAACACGGCTTAAAGCCAAGCGCACATTTGCGGCAAAACTCAATGCGGTAGGGGGTGTTTTAAAATCGACTGACCTGGCTGAATGAGGAGTCGACAGCGTCGGTTGGGTCAGTCGACTTTAAAAACGCCCCAACCGCTTTGAGTTTTGCCGCAAATGTGCGCTTGGCTTAACGGGTTTGAACCAAACAAAGAAGTCGTTTCTTGACAACATCCCAATAACAGCCAGTGGGATTTATACGTTTTGGTCTTGAAGCAGCTGTGCGGATATCCGCTTCTATTCACCGCTGAGTGCCGTGTCATTTGAGGAGAGGCCTCGCCCATGGCTTGTGGGGCAAACGTTCACCTTATAAAAAACGTACATATAACATGGCATTGCTTTATATTCAACTTTCAAAATAAGTGTAATTGTAGAGCGGCATCATTTTGACGAGAAATCTTACTTTTTATACAAGACGAGAGCAGTCCACATTCTGGAAAATGTTTCTTGATTTCAAGTGTTCAAAATTTCTCTACATGGCGGATGGTTCGAAGCTTGATACTTTTGCCAGGAGACTAGTTTCTATTCATGCGATAGTTCTTCAAACAGTCTACACACAGCAACCCGAGTTCAGATCCGGTGTGAAAGGGATGTTGTCCTAGGAATGCAAATTCGTATTCTTACTAAGTCTGCATTGAACAATAAAAGAGACTTAGATTCCAGAGAGACCTGTATTCCTATCACACCGGGTCATCCCACATTTTGTCTTTGGATTACATGAGAGTTGTAGGCTATGGCTGTACAAATGAACTCATTTGCCTCGCACCAAAAATTCATAAGCAAGCGATGCTCGCACTTAAAGGGCCTCTAGAGGCAGCTCGCCATTAGGCTACTATCAGTACCGGTTCTTCGGCCAGGCGGCGCCACTTTAACGTAATAATCACTGGTACGAGGTATTCAACCTGGGTTTTCCCCGGGGTTTTCCCCTGCCATGCTGGCTGCCTCTAGAGGCCCTTTAAAGCCGCAGTGTATTGAATTCAGAAAATTACGTCCTCCGACGTTAGTGTGGTGTAAATGTACTATGCTGTAACTTCTTTCTGAAGGCGTTGGAGTTGGGCCATGAAAGCGGGATTCATTGGCACACGGATTTTGTCCGATTTAGGTCCGTCAAAATCTATCAAATTGACTTTAGCGTTGTCGTGTCCGGAGAAACTAGGAGCAAACGTACTGAAAACGGACCGGATCCGTGCGCCAATGAATTTCGCTTAAGCGTGTCCGTCTCACCAAAATAACACCCCGTACTGCAATGTTGATACTAGAGAACAAGCCTAGTTTGTTTTGCAGATTACTTTCGATCCTATATTTCAATGCCTCGATCTGTTGATACTTTCAAGCACCTTGTAAGGAAAAGGCGTGAGCCTCGATGATGCACCAGTTCTGTGTTTGGGTGGCAGTCGGTGTACTTTGTACGTGTTGGCATCGGGTGGCGGTGCTTGGACAACATTTGACATTTTCACCGATTTACTGGTAAAATGCGATCCTGATCCAAATTGTTCAACACTAGGGGGCACCATTCGTTGGACTACCAGTGACGGTTCGTTTAGAGGACGATCTCTTGAAGAGGTCAAACCTTCCTGTATTCTTTCAACTTTTTGAACCGTAGAAGATCCTTCACTTTGAATGAGTGGCTCGGCAGGTGGTGGTACATGTACTTCCTTCACAGCAGGTACTGCAGTGAAGGTTTCCTCCTGTGAAAAGGATTCCTTTCTAACAGTCTCAGTAACAACTGACACCTTTCCACCCAGCTCCGGTGCCCTATTTGACTTAGGTGCTGTTGCTGATTTCCCAACAGTTTTCTGTTCTTGCTCGGCCGGTGTCTCTTCCTCCCTCGGGGTTGATACTTCATCTTTGGCATTGCTTGGTTCACTTTGGCGATTGGCCTCCCTTGTTGCTTTGACTACGGGGACTTTATCGGCCATATTTCCTCCCACAGGTGGGCAGTACTCTTCTAACTCCTCGATCTTACAGTCGTGTCGGCAACATTCGTCAACTATTCCTCGGCGGGACCGTATACTTAAAAATTCATTGGCTGTCCGCTTAGATACGAAGGGAGAACCTGAAAAGGGAAAGGAAAGCATTATTTTGTACCTTGGTGTGCAGCGAACATGCGGTGGTGCGATTGATTCCTGTTTCAGTACGTCACCTGCGCGTATAGAAGTCGTCCCATCACTTCGCCTTCGGACGAGCTCCAATAGCGGAGACCGGTTATAATCATTCGTGAGGACTCAGCCAACACTTGTGTAGGCCTACCGTGAGGTAGAAGTGTAGCCTACAGTCATGGACATTAGTTTACCCTGCTACTTTGAATATTTCAAATACTTCTGGGCCAATTTAACACGGTTTGTTCCACATGAAAATATATCTTGTTGATCATATTTCGGGATCAAAATTTTGAAAATTTGAAGATATCTTAATTACGTAATAGGCCTACCACATCAGTAAAAACACTAAAAATCAAACTTTTTATTGTATTTTTTATTATACAATAGTGAGGTTTCGCAAATCTGGCGAAACACGAAGTACGAAATACGAAACGAAGTTGGACTTCATCTACATGACGTAATGTATTTCTAGTGATGGTTGGTACTACAAATGTCCCTGCTGCCAGTGCGTCTTTTAGCATATCATGTAAGACCGAGAGAGTTATGGTGCATCTTGAATTTTTAAATTTCCACTTCGTATCTACGAAGTGGAAACGAAAGATAAATTTCAAAGTTTAATATACACCTCAACTCCATCGGTCTAACGTTATACGCTAAAAGACGCTCTTGCAGCAGGCGATATTTGTGGTACCAACTATCTCCTGAAATACATTACGTCATGGAAATGAAGTTGAATTTCGTATTTCGTACTTCGTTTTTCGTCAGATTTGCGAAATCTCACTGATTTTCGTCGGTCTCCACGACTGACAATTCCCGCGATGTAGTAACTCATCAGGAAGAACTACGCTGCTCTTGGTGTCTTCGAACCCTGTCGTGATTCTTGACTTACTCTTCTTTAATCTCGCCTGATCCGCCACCAGTGACACAATTTGCCTGGCGTCATCGTTTTCCTCAGAACCAGGGCCCTCATTATTAATCCCTGGTCGCATTTCACAGACGAGTTCCACGGCGTTAGCCAGACGAGGTCCACAGCCACGGTATTGGACGGTGGGCCTGATGAAGTGTCCCACAAACAGCAGAGTCAGCACCATTACGTGGCATTGTTGATATCTGTGAAGTAAAACGAAAAAGGAAGTTTACAACGTGAAAACGTCAGGGCAGTGATTGACGGTTCCTCCCTCGCACTCTCACTCTCTACCTCGCGCCTCTGAAATAATAGAGGGCGAAGCTGGTGAAAAGCACGCGTTCACGGAGATCTATGAATTTCCTCGGCTCGTCACGCCACTCGACTGGACCCTCCAACGATAATATAGAGTTTTCGCAAAAGCCCCCCGAAACGCCAACGCGAACGTTATCCTTTTGTTCGGTGCTCGCTTCGTGGCATCGAACATGGGTTTGACGTTCGCGTTGGCGTTTCGGGGGCTTTGCGAAAACTCCCTAATCTCAACCTCCTTCTACATGTACGTGTTGAGGGGAGACGCCCCCTCCCCTCCAATTTGCACCACTGATACTTATCGAGGTTGCCAATGACCCTCGACAGAAGATTTTCAAAATCTTTTCAAAGTCTTTTCTAGAGTTTCAGATTGTGAAGTTCCAGCCTGAAGAAGACCCCGATTGGGGTCGAAAATTTGCTAAATATTCTGGAAATTGACTTTATGTACATGTACTTTATCATATTGTGTGTCGGTTTTTGTGCTCGCCTTCTCTTTGGGCAGAAGATTTTCCACATAATTATGAAGCCGCGACGTAGGCACACCTGGGGCCATATTTATGAAGCCTTCGCAACTTTGCGTTCACGCAAATCAATTGTAAGCCAGTCAGTGAACGATAGGGCATGTGCAGCCAAACAATAGATTGCGTGAACGCAAAGTTGCGAAGGCTTCATAAATATGGCCCCTGAACCGTAATCTTTGGTCACGGCCCCCTTTGTCTCGTGTTAGACCTTTTTACAGGACCCCTTAGGTTATCAGGTCGATTGGTCGAGTTGGCCAATCAGCGGACCAAGAATGGTTGGCTTCCCACAAACCCCTGACATTTAACAGAGCAGAACTTTCCTTACTTCTGATCGTAATAGGATTCTAGGTTGATACTTTATGTGGCTTCGACTGATGTTTAGTTTCAGAATACAAAACCTTTGTAATGGAAAAAACACACGAAGAGTTCGGGGTATTGTAACATCATACACTGGTGTAATGTAATAGAGCTTGTGCAGCGGCTCATTATGACGTCACTTTTGACCGGCGGTCCACCATGCTCTCAGTCAACGACAAAGTGCGCCACGTGCAGATCACGTCATGGTTGAAGACGCAACACTCCACTTGCGCTGACGACAAACTGCACCACGTGGGTTGCCGACGTCATTTGACGTCAGTTTGACCGGCAAGATGGCGGATTTTTCGTGATGACGTCATCTGCATAAGCTCTATACATCATTCACCACTGAGTGATGACCGCGTGCCAGTCGTGTTAGGAAAAAGGGTGGAGGGATGTAAGACCCTTCTAGCCCATATTTTTGGTATAATAATAATAATATGGTCGGAGGATAATCCTCAGTGTTGGCCTACCGTACTTGCTGCGCTACCATTACAGCTCTTATATCCGGTCTTAACAGTAGGCCTACCGGTGTCTTTCTATCGCAAGCCGTCCCTGCCATAAATCCACCATGCTGTGATTATTTACTACCATGCTAGTAAATATTTTCTACCATGGTAATATGTAATTCTTACCTAGGTAATAATTATTTACTACCTTGGTAGTATTTAATTCTTACCTAGGTAATAATTATTTACTACCATGGTAGTATTTAATTCTTACCTAGGTAATAATTCGTACTTCGGAAAAGGAAGTACGAATTGTTACCTAGGTAATAATTATTTACTACCATGGTAATATTTAATTCTTACCTAGGTAATAATTCGAATTCTTACCTAGGTAGTAATAAAATACTACCATGGTAGTAAATAATTATTACCTAGGTAAGAATTAAATACTACCTAGGTAAGAATTCGAATTATTACCTAGGTAAGAATTAAATATTACCATGGTAGTAAATAGTTATTACCTAGGTAAGAATTAAATACTACCATGGTAGTAATGTTTATTGCCTAGGTAAGAATTATTTACTACCATGGTAGAAAATATTTACTAGCATGGTAGTAAATAATTACAGCATGGTGGATTTATGGCAGGGACGGCTTGCGATACCTTTCCGCATAGGCCTATAGGCCTAAATAAGACCGGATATTTCACGGCTTGCGCTTCCTCTACTGGATTTGAGGTTAGTAAGTACGGCTACAGATGGCGATACGTGGAGTGAACCGTGTATTGTTCTGGTACTTTTGAGCATGCGCAATGCCGTGAGCGATCTTAAGCCACCTGTAGCCGAACATAATACTACAAATAGACCCGGACTTGAGAAAACACCGGTGTTGATCCGCATCTAATTTAGATTCGGAGTATACTCGACTATAGCCCCTTTTCCACTTACGGCCTGCTTGGCCCGCTTAAAGCGTGCCGTGCTCGACCCGGACCTGGATCCGTGCCGAGCACGGTTTGGGTACCGTTTCCACTGGCACTTGTCGATCCGGGCCAGAGCGCGGTGAGTCAACTCTTCTCTCTGTTGAAGATAGCAATTTTCAATATGGCGGCGCCCATGAAATTGTCGGATTTGATAAAACTTGTCATATTTCCGGAAGATTAAACGGAAACTGGGTCGGAGTCGTCCCAGATGACGTGATTCGTAAAAAACACAAGAAACGCAGACAGTTGGCCATATGAATAAAGAATAGCATGCTTTTACTTGAATTCTGCAATATAAATGCATTAGGCAATGCTATATAAATCTGAAGTAAAAGCATTTGCTAGTCTTTATTCATATGACCTTTTCCAACCGTGCCGTGCTCGACCCGGGTCGAGCCCACCTCCTCTGGAGGGGCCAGGCCCGGTTGGATTTGGCACGGTGCCGAGCACGCTGGGCCCATTTCCACTTACGACTTTTCTGCCGTGCCGTGCTCGACCCGGGTCGAGCACGGATAAATTGTGCTAGTGGAAAAGGGGTTTATGTTATCCGAGCTTAATAGATCCGCACTTATTTAGAACCGGACTTATTAAACACGGACATCTTGTAATGAAAGCAGAATAGAGTGTTTACACGTGACGTCACAACGGCCATGTTGGAGGTACATGTATACAACAAAAGAAAAGACTTTCAAAACAATGGAAGTTAATCTCCATGGACCGTGACTGGCGAAAAATTCTTTTGTTTATACCTCCAACATGGCCACCGTGCAAACACTCTATAAGCCCGGACAAATACCGGCTTTTTCTGTAATGGAAGCGCAGCTGCAGTTAGAAGTGTGATATGCAACAGCGGGTTATCATGACATAGTAAACCATCTCTCTTAGTTCCAACGTATTGTACTAAGGCAAGGAGCCAGATAAGTAGCATGCACCAGGCATGTCATCCGGTCCCCTTAGTAAAATCATTCAGAGGTCAGGTACGTACTCTGCATCCAGGCAAAGCGAGTTTGTCTGTCAAACGCAGACTTTGTAGGTATCCCTGTGAACTTAACGTACGTATCATCTATCCACTGAGAACAAAGTAAGGTATTGTCAACCCTTAACCAAGAGTCCATTAAGCCGTGCGACACAACTAAAAGGGATATTGTTCTCATCCAGACATTGCAGAGTGACGTTGTGTGTTGCGCTCTCACAGTGCCAAACAGCAACCAATTTTAGGTTCCCTAAAGGTCGGAGATATTCCATGAAGTAATGACAACAACAGACAACTTTCCTTTTCACACCAGTCTCTTGAGTGTTATGGATGAGCATTCGATAGACGTCGGCTGCAGGAACAATAGCTGCCAATGTAACCCTGTTGGAGTACGCGGGTAAGATGAAGGACAGCGTATGTAAGTTCAAATCTTCGGGATAAAGGCCGACTTCAGCGTCGAGCCATTATTCCCAATATTATAGGAGTAGGACACACCTAACTCGCGCCGAATGGGTCAATGTCGTCCTGGGTATACCTTATGTTTACCCAGGATCATCCTGGGTAATCCTTTTCTTTACCCTGGACGGCCCTGGGTAAACATAAGGATCCTTAACTTTACCCAGATTGGAGTTCCCGAGTGGTGTAGTGAGGTTGATATTCAGCGTAAATC
>NMRB01000235.1:229577-240514 GCA_002633025.1 Notospermus geniculatus | reverse complement strand
AATCAGCGATGTCGCTACCCTTGCTCTCCGAAATCTGACCCAACTTGAACATGGACGTACTTTGTATCAGCCACAACATCAAAGTGTCTGGTGTTACAACTCTCCAATCGAGAAATCATTCTGAATTCTTGTCACAGATACGTATTATGAAGCATCTACTGATGCGCTAAACACGTTGAAAGGCAACAGAAAATATCAAGAGACGTCATTGCTTTACTCTGATGAATCTAGTCCCCAATAATCATTTTTCGATTCGCGTACATGTTATGATACAGTAGGAGTTTCACTAGCATTTCTGCTTGATGTAACCACATCAAAGACCATGTCTCTTTGTCTATTAAATACCTTCAAGTTCTGAAGACACATGAATGTCAATAAAGAATAAAAACATTGCGAGCTTTGAGAGAGTCTCATAAAAGCTAATGGAATCCTTTTCTCTTGTTGGACAAGAAGGGGGCGTTTTGACTTGACGTATTTTGGACCTAGTAATATGAAATAATGAAGTGAGCTGTCCTGATTGTTGATCGTCAAGGTGTCCGTCAACTAGAGGTACGACGACAAAAAGTTCCTGTTTTGAGATCGGGATCGCAGGTGACGTCACAAGCCAATGACGTCATCAATGCTACTTGTTAATAAATAATAAATAAATATAGTATTTACAGAGCGCCTTTCCAGGTCACCCTGCTGAAAGCGCTGCCTCCTCATAATAAAGTCTCAGCAGATCTAATTGCATTTGGGAGTCGATTCCAGAGAGTTGGTGCTGCCACTGAAAAACGGCGATCACCGTACTTCGTTTTTGACCGGGGTCCGGTACAAGGCACATTGAGCAGGATGTCCTGGTCAGGCGCATCCCTTCCTTTTGCCGGAGGATAGCTCAACCTCGTCCCAGGATCTAACTCGAAATTTCTTCTGCTTTTGCCTTGGGGCGAGGTCATTTTCGGCTTTCGGTCGGTCGTTAGACCCTGGATTCACTTCCAAGATTCTTGGCACCTCGTCCCCATCTCGTACCCAGAGTTCCATGCCACATGAAACTCTGGAAAGGGCTAGACCGGTACTACTTTTGCACAATGGAAAATGCACTGTCATGGCGGATGAATTTCTGACCGTTGCACAAGCAATTGCGTAGGGATTCCGAAGAGTTCGTACTTTGTTCCTCAATAAAACATTGAATACCCAACGGAATGTTAAAATCCTAGTATTTTTACAAATACTGGAACAAATTCTAATTTTCGGTGTGATTACTTTGTCAAATGATTTGTAAAATCGATGAGCACAAGAATCTTGTGCTGGGTTCCACCTCTTCAGATTGCTTGTCCCCAACGCTTATTTCAACCTCGGTAATGATTGTAAAAAAATACATTTTCATTATACTGTAATATGAACATTTATCTCTGTGATCATAAAGAATGAATGTTTGCTATGGTATAATAAAATAAAATAAACCATATTTTAATCCATTTCCTGGGTATGACGTCAGACCGATATGTACGTGTACGTACATTCAATGCATTGTACACCCTACGAGCCAATCATAGCCGAGGTATTCGGTTCTGAAGCCAGGGCTTAACAAGCCATAGTCTCGGTCAGCCAGCCGCTGTTTCGAATCTGGGGATCGAACAAGCGTCTGGGTCATAACGCCACTTTTTCTGTTACGAGCAGACCAAGATCCTGGTCTGGATGCTGATTGGCTAATCAGGGACAGAGCTAGTCATTCATTCCCATCCGCCGATTCCTCCCATTCGAAAATCACAATCCGGCTGCTGATTGGGTAAGAGAAGTGATCATGTGACCTCATCATGGCGACGACCACATAATGTCAGTTTGGGATTTCTGGACCTCGTCTACCATACGGATACACAATTCCTGCTTAGTTTTCAGCCTGATATTCAACTCCAATAAGTTGATGCTGTCCAGTAAGCTGTCTCAGATCACTTCACCGATCGATTCATTGCCAGATTCAGACATTTTGGAAGGTTGTGAGGCGAAATTTTATCCATCAATGGAAGCAGCCATCTTATGTCACGTGACCTGCTACAGCATTACCCACAATGTACTGTATCACAAGAATAACGGCGTTCTGGGCCAGACGTTTCTGTAGCAGTACTGCGGAACGAAACGGCTGGCTGCGCGAGACTAAACAAGCCAACGTTAAGCCCTGGGAACGAGCAAAAAAAGCTGCCCCCGTAAAAATGTTAATAAATCCTACAAAGATCAGTGAAATTTCTTCAAATTTGGTACACTTGAACTTCAGTCTGTGGATGATCTTCCCACAAAGTTTTAGCCATCTGAGTCAATTTTTATAGCAATTCTATGTTCTTCCAAAATGTGCTCCAAATGGCGTCCTTGGCGTTGCAGGCACACTTGCAAATGTAGCGCAAAATTCTCAATGACTCGCACACATTCCTCCTTAGGGATTTGCCTGATTTTTGTTGTGATTGCTGCGTTCAGTTCACCAATTGTTTGAGGATTGTTCTCATACACATTATCCTTGAGATACCCCACAATAAAAATCGAAAAAGATTTCGAAACATGGCATCAGACATTGACCCATATTGGTTCGAGGATGAAAATCAGCGAGCTCAAACGGTGAACACAGAGCGCTATGTGGCAGTACTGAAGAAGTTTTGGACATCATTGGGACGACGCAGAGGTGTAGATCGAGATGAACAGTGGTTCCAGCAAGACGGGGCCCACCCCTCACACATCAGATGTGTCCTTAGCCTGGCTGAGAGAGTGATTTGAAGACCGACTGATCAGCAGGAGGTGCAGCGTTGAATGGGCAGCGCATTCACCGGACTTGAATCCCCCAGATTTCTCAAGCATAGTGTACCTCAAGGATAATGTGTATGAGAACAATCCTCAAACAATTGGTGAACTGAAGGCAGCAATCACAACAAAAATCAGGCAAATCCCCAAGGAGGAATGTGCGCGAGTCATTGACAATTTTGCGCTACGTATGCAAGTGTGCCTGCAATGCCGAGGACGCCATTTGGAGCACATTTTGGAAAGAACATAGAATTTCGTTACAAACTGACTCAGATGGCTAAAACTTTGTGGGAAGATCATCCACAGACTGAAGTTCAAGTGTACCAAATTTGAAGAAATTTCACTGATATTTGTAGGATTTATTAACATTTTTACGGGGGCAGCTTTTTTTGGGTCACCCTGTAGAATGGTGCAAGTCTGGAGCGCCTAGCATGTCACAAGCACCTTGAGTTCTGCAAGGCTTTTCATTGGAAGCCAATGCAGCTGCCTCAAGATTGGGGTGACGTGATCACGCTTCCTCTTACAGCAAACAAGCTTCGCAGCAGAATTCTTGCCTGTCATCCCTTGTTCACTTACTGGCGGACAACTTCGCAACAGTCTGTTGATCCACCTTGTTAGGGTCCGGTGCACTGAAAGAAATTTCCTTCTCAGGATGAGTACATGTACTTTAGGGGTACTAACAGGTCTGTCCCCGAGATGAGTAGAAAGATACTCATAATGAATTCTATTTCTGCTCATAATGAGTAGGTAAATACTCATAATGAGTATTTACCTCATTATGAGTAATTACCTACTCACTAAAGTACCCTAAAGTACTCATCCTGAGAAGGCAATTTCTTTCGGTGTGTCTGCCATCGCATTGTATAAACCGGACCTAGCCGGACTGGCGTCGTTTTAGCGACGATTCCTCTGACATGTACCTTTATTAGTGTTCCTCTCATATTAGCTGACGTCATTCTTTTCAAATGGAGAAGTTGTCCTGTGGTTTAATTTGTTATTTAGAGTCTCACCTCATCATCAATCAAGCCATCAATATGCTCATCACAGAATCTGTAACTAATTGGTAGTATTGATGTGGATAAGATGGTGTTCTTGATCGAGACTCTTTGATGAGAAGTCTTCCATCCCGTCAGTGACATGTAAACGATGGATTACACATCATTTGGGATGCGACTAGAGCTATGATCCTTTGAACCTAACTCTTGCTCAAGATCAACTCATCAAGTATTTGCTTCATCAGAAATGACTCGAATCTTTAGAATGACATGAACGACATTCGTCCGGCAGCCTAAACATGACTTCGTCGATTTTAGCAGCTTTGAATTCTTTGCAGTTGTTAAAGTTTAAAAAAGTTAAACTTTGGGTTTATAGTCTGATATCAACAACGGTAGAGGTGTCATCTGACTTTTCACTTTAACCCCAGTCTATCCTGAAACCTTGAGCTGCTACAATCCGAGCATTTCCGAACGGTACCCATTTATACACCTGGGTGGAGAGAGGCCAGTGAGGCAAAGAGACTTGCCCAAAGTCTCCCGCCCAGTGGGACTCGAACCCGGGACCCTCTGACCGCTAGTCGGAGGCCCGAATCACTACACCACCGTGGCTCCTCAAAGTAAGAGAAACAGAAACAGTTTCATCCGGCAGTTGTCTTGCCCCCCCCCCCCAAAAATAAGGCCCGAAGTTCTGCAAGGGGTGATAGAGGTAATAGCCAACAGATGATATGACCCTTCTTAACCGATAGCGTTGTTCATCATTTGCGCTCGTACAGTTGACACAGATGTCACTGTGTAATCATTTGGTCCCCGTGTCATCGAGCAGATTAGCAGAGAGCACAGCAGATAGATTCAGAGATTTCTTATGACGATTCTGATGAGAGTCGCGTGAATGTTAGGACGGACTTATTTATTGGTTGGTTCGCGGACCCGCCACTGCGGAAAACGGAAAAAATCGGAAGAAATAAAAGCACATTTTTTCGATTTCTCTGTGTCCACCCCTCAGAAATCTGGCAAAATATTGAAAAAAATTAAAAATTATATTTCATTTTTTTCCCGCCCGCCGCTCCAGTTATCTTATTGCAATAAGAATTTTTTCACAGGAACTATTTGTGGCGTCGATCTTGCATGTCTTGTGCGGGCATGCTCTTTGCAGGCCGGTTGAGGAGGTTCATTTGCTTACAACAAATCATAATAAAGAGGGAGCTACGTGACGTCATAAATAATACAAGAGGCTGGAAAACTTTGAAAATAGGCGGCGTTTCAGTCGACCGTTTCGCCTCGGGTCGTTCCGAATGTGCCTTCTTCTGGTTTCCTCGTTGTGTACTAAAGCAAGGTTCATTGGCACACGGATCCGATCCGTTTCCAGTCCGTTTGTCCCTAGTTTTCCGGATACGACAACACTGAAGTCCATTTGATAGATTTTTTACGGACCTGAATCGGACCAATTCCGTGTGCCAATGAACCTTGCTTAAGTATACGAAAGGAAGGTTCAACTGCTTTATTTATTTTTTTATGATCCTCCTTCCGGAAATAGGAGCAGTCCGCCACGCGTATTGCCAAAAGTTCTAGCGGACCAATACACGGGAAAATCCATGTGATCGGTGCTTGATCAAGAAAGATTGGGTCCGCATAAGCATTGAATTGGGCCGTAGTGACACCTATTGGTCAACTCACTGACAGCTCCTATTGAAGTCACAAATTTTTGAGAAGTGGGAAAATATTTTTTTATTTTTTTCCGACCTCCTCTCCACACGAACTGACAAAAAAATCCGTGAACCAACCAAAAAAAAGTTCGGTCTTGGCTTTTTTATGATCCTCCTCCCTGAAATAGGAGCAGTCAGCCGCCCGTATTGCCAAAAGATAGCAGCAATGTTTTTGGCTGAAGCTGTTTATTTGTCGTCGGAAAACACAGCTATTTGCATTCCTCTTATTTAAATTCTTGCTTCGGGAAAATGATGACATTTACTGTCGAAGTCATGATAGACGGATGACCATCCTAGCCCTTAGGCGACAACTAATGGATCCCGTGTATTGTGTAAAGAATGCCAATTTCAGGATTGCCCCCTTCTTGGCTTCCACTTATGTATGATGGTGTGCAAATGGAACTTTTCATCTGTGATTGGAAGGCCTAGTCTACCAAGAGCTGCACATTCAATGTAGGCCTATACAATTCTTTAACAGCTGTCTTCAGGAACTGTGCATGATGATCGAACGAATCGATTGTATATTTGGAATCAATTTATTGCATTTACACTCACTGGCCATAAGTATTGCAACATAGTTTTTTTCTTAATTTCAGTCAGTCATCAGTCTTTGATTTTCAAATGTGGATGTGATACTTTGAGGTGTAATAAGCCTGTTGGTTCGAAAAGTTTTAAGGAAAAGTAAATATATCAAGAAAATATCAGAATATCAAAATATCACCCATTTGATATCTCGAACAGCAGCAGTGAGGTTTTTCAGTCCGTATGACCAACAACATGTTTTGCCATAGGCCCCCTTATATATATTTGAAAATAGATGTAAAAGTAGAAAAGGCAGGAGAGAAATCCAGAAAAAAAACTATGTTGCAATACTTATGGCCAGTGAGTGTAGGCCTATGTGCCGGTGTAACGTTTTTGAGCGTTCCCCATCTGCGAATGTTCCCCTGCTATTGTCTGACGGAATAAGCCGCGACTCGACAATGGAGGACACAGAGAGAAACGTGTCGATCTATATGCCACTGTTTCCAGAACAATAGGGGGAACACTGACACACGGAAACACTGAAAAACTTTACACCTGTACTTGACATAAAAGTACAAAAGGGGCCAAAGCTGAGACATTATTGGCCCGTTGAACTAATTCGCTAATTAAAAGGGGTCGTTTGATGATTGAAGCACAAGAGAGCTGCCCTAATTAAGACGAAGAGTAGGGCTAGTCTGTGCGAACACTTATTTTATGACTTTTTAAACTTAGACATGCAAACAGAGAAAACGTGGAAACACAACCAACTCAGAAAGAACTAAATGAAACAATCAACCTACCTGATTTGTTCCCCTTTAATTACGGCGATATTCATGAGGAATGTCTTAAATGATTAACCGGGTAAAGAATAGGTCAAATATTATTCCGGTCCTGTGGTCCCGACACACTGGTTGCCACCGGAGTACTGCGACCCTTCATTCTCCGCCACAGCCATTTATCCAAACACACACTGATGACGCGTCTCCTCGATCTGGACCTGGTCTCCAGGATCCACTCAGTCATGTTGTAACACTGGCGAGGTTTAGCACCTTTCCGACTCCGGCTTCAGCTACCGGTACCAGAATGAATTGCAGTCCGCTGTAGACACCCTTGATAAAACGATTTGATATAGACGTTTGCAAATCGTAAAATGGCATAGCTTTGTGCTGAATAATTTTGACTCGTAATTGGGAGTGCACATAAATCGCAAATATTATAGTCGTGTTTCAAGTCGTAACGACTAGGATTACGACTTCAATATTCATTATTTATCCGCACTTCCGATTTTAAGGCCAATTTTTCTGCCTTCAATTTATGGTATTTGACGAATTGCAAACGTCTATCAAATCGTTTTTTTCAAGGATGTCCATAGCTGACTGCAATTCAATTCATAGCAGGACCATAGTCAATGTATCGAAACCCTCAGAATTGGGGATATGCTTTCTGGTCTGATTTGGTCAATACGAACAAGCCACTACGTCATCATGGTCATACACGTAATTAGCGTGTTCTATTTCTTACTCGCGCCTACACCGGCCTGGCACGACAGCGTTTTGTGTACCGGAAGTTCTCCAAGTCGGGCCTGTCGCGCCAGGGGCTACTAACCCTCCCCCTGAGCCGGTTACATCGGGAAGTATCCCGGCATGCAGAGCATGATATCACTTCCGAACGCATGTACACGTAGATGTACACACACCCTCGCATACGTCTGTACATCGGCGGCGTGCAAAAGAAATCAACGCTGTCGTGTTAGACACGAGTAAAGTGTAATGGCGGAAAATCAGCCAATCAGAGCACATCCGCCATCTTTACTCGTGTCTAACACAACACCGTTCTTTTATCGGCCTCCAATGCGCATGTCGGAGAAAGCGCTAGTGCCTGGCCGGTGTAAGTAATCGAACACGATAAATGTCAAGTTTCAGGCAAGGCCACAGAACATCAAACAGTCGTTGGTGAATTCAGTCTGCTCCTCGATCACAAGTCATAATTACGGGGGTAATTACGAAGAAGAGTGAAAAATGTTTTGTGAAACCCTATAAAGAGATGAGATGAGAAAGAGACCGTCAGAGATCATGATCTGAATGCAAGGCGACAACTGATCACGACTGCTCTTCCTTCAATCTCATTAACACAATCTGAATCAATGCACAATTCAATTTTATTTCCGGATCCTGCGTGAAATATCAATTTTACTTAAACGAATGTTTTTCCTCAGCCGTCGAGTGTTCGAGAACTTTCGCTTTGGAGTGACATTACAATCGCTACACATTCGGCTGTTTTCGGCTAACTTCGGAGGGATCATTTAATATGAGAAGGATAGTTTTCAGTGCGCAGCTTGATCGCCCGGTAGCGTCTTCATTTCATTCATGGCTTCCAGGAACAAATAAATCCATTTATACGCCAATGTTTTTGGTTGTAATGAATCGTGTTTCGAATTACCAATCGACTGATGAGGTCATGACAATAATATCAAGATATAACAGCAAGTCGTGACAGAATGATGCCACGGGAACGTGAAGAATGGCAGATACGTTACTAAATGTACACCTGGAGTGCTTGTACTTTACACACGTACACTCTAAAGTTTGCTGGGTTATTTTCGTGACCAAATTGCTGGGTTGACAACTTTGGGTTAATATTTGGGTCATTTAGGTCGAACGATTTCTGACCCAATAACAGGGCCATAATAGTGGGTCAGCTAGGTTGGGTCACCCTTTTAAGAAATAACTCAAAAAAGGGTCAAAATGTGAAATTTGCTGGTTTATTTTTTCTACCCACTGATGGGTCACAAAAGCTGGGTCATTTTAGCCAGCTTTCTCATTGTTGACTTATAGGGCAGGGTTGTTTGGGTCAGTATAATGGGTCATTATTCTGACCCAAATATATTCAACCCTGTCCTTGACCTCGGACAGGGTTAAACGTAACTGTATTCTTGGGTCATTTTCCTGACTCAATTACTGTGTTGAATACATTGACCCAATTCATTGGGTCAACTTTACCCAGCATGAGCTTGATTGCATATTAATCTTATTTTGGGGTCAAAATCTACCCATTTGGGTCAAATTTGACCCAGCAAATTTTAGAGTGTACCTAGAGTAGTAATACATGTACGCTACCACGCGTGCCTTAGTTACCACGCTAGGCACGTGTGGTAACGTATTAGCCATTCTAGGCACGTGTTGTAACCTACGCGTGCCTAGAGTGGTTAATATGTTACCACGCGTGCCTAGAGTGGTTATTACGTTAGCACGCATGCCTAGAGTAGTTTAACCATTAATTGGGTAAATGTAACCCAGCTTGAGGTTGATATTTTGGGGTCAAAATCTACCCATTTTGGGTCAAATTTGACCCAGAAATTTTTAGAGTATTTTAACCACTCTAGGCACGCGTGGTAACTTATTACTACTCTAGGCAAACTCTAAAATGTGCTGGGTCAAATTTGACCCAAAAAGGGTAAAAAAAGATTAATATGCAATCAACCTCATGCTGGGTTAAGTTGACCCAATTAATGGTTAAACCACTCTAGGCACGCGTGGTAACGTATTAACCACTCTAGGCACGCGTGGTAACATATTAACCACTCTAGGCATGTGTACGTTACAACACGTGCTTAGAGTGGTTTTACTACGTTAAAGCGGACGTGAACGAACAAAAAGCCCTCATGCGGCGAGCAAGAGACTTGCAAACGCCCTGCAAACACCTCAAACGAAGGCTCAGAACATGATAGGCCCCACGAGGTCAGGAGGGCGCCACCTTATTTGTCATCGAGCATTCGAGGTGTCAACATCCTATGGTGAGCTCCTGCCGAACACTTTTTTCAAAGAAAAAAGTTCGACCCAGCTGGGAATCGAACCCGCGCCTTATTATCTCTGTCCCGCTGTCCTCCCCATTCGGCCACCGAACTTGTTGGAAGACTCCACATGTTTTCTCTTATTTCTAGCATTATAACGCAAGTCGAAGGCCTACGTCTATGACAAACATAAATCATGTCCCTGTCAGTTGGCTCGTTGACCGAGTGGATAGAGCGGTGGATTACAAATCAGACGGTCGACGGTTCGAATCCCGTCTAAATGACTACATTTTTTTTTCTTTGAGTAGTGTAAGAGGTATCCGGAGATGTTGACAGCTCTGTTGCCTGAAGGCAAATAAGGTGGCGCCCTCCTGGCGTCGTGGGGTGTATCATGTTCTGAGCCTTCGTTTGAGGTGTTTGCAGGGCGTTTGCAATTCTCTTGCTCGTCGCATGGGGGCTTTTTGTTCGTTCACGTCAGCTTTAAGGCCCGTTTCCACTATAGCGGATTCCGCGGCGGTTTGCGGCGAGCGGTGCGGTTTTCACAGGGCTTTGGATAATCTTTCGATGGTGTAATAATACAATAGCCTATTGATTATCCCAATGCCTGTGAAAACCGCTCCGCTCGCTGCAAGACGCGGCGGAATCCGCTGTAGTGGAAACGGGCCTTTATATATACAAAAAAGAAACTAATGACGTGGCGTTCCGCTCAAGACAATTGAATGCTCCGCAAAGTGGCAGCATAGCTGCGCTCCGGCAACATTGCGTCAAGTCCCTTCGAGGGCGTTAAATCGTGAGGTCTCGCAAATCTGCTGCCAGTGTGTCTTTTAGCATATCACGTAAGACCGGAATTTTTAAATTTCCACTTCGTATTTACGAAGTGGACACGCAAGGTAAATTTTGAAGTTTAATATACACTGTAACTCTTTCGGTCTAACGTCATACGCTGAAAGACGCTCTTGCAGCAGGCGATATTTGTGGTACCAACCATCTCTTGAAATACATTACGTCATGGAAACCTGAGTCCAATTTCGTATTTCGTACTTCGTGTTTCGTCAGATTTGCGAAACCTTGTTATTATTCTAAAATGCCTCTATGTAGACCTATCAAACAACCTTCACTTCATTAATACTCAGATTATCTTCATAAAAATCTGTTATGATG
>NMRB01000235.1:217362-229298 GCA_002633025.1 Notospermus geniculatus | reverse complement strand
TCCCCACGTGTGAAATTCGGCCGTGACTTTCCACAGCGAGTGACGTCATGACGTCACGTCACAAGTGAGCGTAGTGTCGGCCTGTACATCCGTGCATGCCAATGCAACGTCACGGGGGGACGTCATGATGATTCCACGTTTTTATGTAAACATAGAAGTGCAAATTTTTCGTTTCCACGGCAGTCACGCAAAGACACAGCCAGGTATAGATAAAAACTAACATCCGCTTTGATCTAGAAGCGCTGGGTTACACACTGATGTGCTTTGTTAAGGCATCCCGCCAGAAATAAATTTAGGGCGGCCCGTTAAAAAGAGGTTACCCTGGTCAAATCATGTAAACATGGTCCGCAATCAACGCCATCGATCTATAATAAAGCCCTATTTACACGAGCCGATTTTGCCGTACGACAGAGTCGTATCAGATTTGTCGTACCGATTTGTCGCGATCGGGTAATCCGTTTATGGGACGATGTATTCTCCGGATTTATTCATGCGTCCCTTAGGATCTCGTGTGTCATTAGGTAGTCTTCATACACGTGATCAAATCTCGCTTCCTGATTGACCCAATCCATACGACAAGCAGACGATGTCGGGTGAAAATAGAACACCCGACTTCTGCACACGATGTCGCACCGACAAAAACATCGTCTCGGAAGTCTATTATACACGGTGCGTTTTTGTCGTACGTCTCTGTCGACCGACACAATCGTACGACAAAATCGGCTCGTGTAAATACCGCTTTATTCTGCGGAAATAACCGCCCATAGAATAGGGCAGACACCTGTTACGTGACTAATGTCCACGTGACCATTTGGCTACAGATCCCCTTTATACACTATGCCAAAGTGGTTAACATGTTCTCCCCCACTTTGATCCTGCCATTTACCGGGTCAGTGTCATGGTGCCGCTGTTGGCGAGTATTTTTGCTAATGCCATTTTTTCATATCGCCGCTTATTTAATGGCCATCTATTCCTTCATTTAGTCATTAACAGACGTGAAAAAGAGCAGCAAAATCTGTGACTGATGTGAATGATCGGATCAAGCCCTTCTTTACCATAAATGACGTCAAAGCCCAGCCATATTAAACATCAATCGTGTCCACGTAATGTGACGTCATAAATGGGTGGGCGTGAATAAAACCTAGGGAACGCTTTGAGAAAAGGACTCCCTCTATTCGGATATCCCTCTGGAGGATATCCCTCAAAGCGGCGCCGGAAAACATCCCTCATTGTCATCTCAAAAGCCGCATTTACATTACACGAATTTATCCCGGGGCAGCACCGGTTGCGAATTAACCCGGTGTTAGTGACAAGTGTAAACGCGCACATAAATTTGCTCCGGATCAAAAGATGTGTTACACCGGTGTAGTTTACCCCAGCAAAAGTGGTGAGGCACGCCCCGGGTTAAGGTCTAACCCGGTGTAATTTCGTAGTGTAAACACGCACCCGTGGTGTGCTCCGGAGTAAACGCCAGTGTTGCAGGACAAATGAAATTGGCGCCTCCATTTTGACTGTATAGCGCATGCGTATGGTTGTCATAACCGAGGCTACTCCGATTCTACCCCGGTTCCGTTTACATTGCTTTAAGAAATTTGTAACCTGATATGGGGCGAATCTACCTCGGTTCTGACCCAGAGCAAATTAAACCGGGTTAAATTCTGTGGCCCCATGCATGAACAGGATAACCCACATTTGGTGAAATTGACAAAATTGGCCCTGCCACATTATACTCTCTCTTATATGTAATTATCTCCCTAGGTATGAATTTGTGGGTTATCCTATTCATGCATGGGGCCACAGAATTCATGTAATGTAAATGCGCCTAATAGTGAGGTTTCGCAAATCTTACGAAATACGAAGTAAGAAATATGAAATTGGACTTCATTTCCATGACGTAATGTATTTGAGGAGATGGTTGGTACCACAAAAATCGCCTTCTACAAGAGCGTCTTTTAGCCCATGACGTTAGACTGATAGAGTTACGGTGTATGTTAAACATTGAAATTTATCTCTCGTTTCCACTTCGTACATACGAAGTGGAAATTCAAGGTGTACCATAACTCTCTCGGTCTTACATGATAATGCTAAAAGACGCACTGGCAGCAGTTGTGGTAGCAACCATCTCCAGAAATACATTACGTCCTGGAAATGAAGTTAAATTTCGTATTTCGTACTTCGTGTTTCGTCAGATTTGCGAAACCTCACTATTGAGTCCGATTTTCGAACAAAGGTGGCATGACATTGAAATTTGAATGTACAGGAATTACTTTACATGACATTGAAATTTGAATTTACAGGAGTTACTTTACATGATGATTGCTGAAGAACAGAAGCGCCACCCAGTAAATAACGTTAAAAACAAGAAAAGAAACGGGGAAAAGAATTCGCGCCACGTAATCAATGCGCCGATATTTCGATATCATATTGTTCTGTCGATCCTTCACTTCGACCAGCACCTCTTCTTCTGACGTCATTGTGTTCACGCGGTTGTTCCCGTTTGCCCGTGATCTCTCGAGAAGTTCGATGTTGACAGGGGACCGCTGCACGGATTCCTGCGAAAACGAAACAGACGGTCGTCGTCAATCTGAAGAGGTCGCCACCATCGTTCCTCTGCTAAGACCTCTGAAAACGGCTAAACCCAGCAAAAGATTCTTGTGCTCATCGATTTTACAAATGATTTTGATAAAATAATCGTACCAAAAATTAAAATTTGTTCCAGTATTTGTAAAAATACTACCATCTTAACATTCCTTTGGGTATTCAATGTTTTATTAAGGAACAAAGTACGAACTCTTTCTAATCCCTACGCAATTGCTTGTGCAACGGTCAGAAATTCACCCGCTTTCATCAATGCATTTGCACTGTGCAAAAGTAGTACCGGTATAGGCATTTCCAGAGTTCAATGTGACAATTAGACTAGTACCTGGTCCAACCGATGGTGTCGCTTTTGAATGGTAGGACCAGTCGTGGCCGCCATTTGTGGAGGAATTCTGACAGTGACGTCACTTGAAATTTTTATGTAAATTATGTAAATTTATTCAATTCTCAATACGGCTGACGTACCAGAATGCAGATAGAAGGTGACCGACCTTTGACCCAGGAAATTCACCAATCACGCCGGGGGTTTTCCATGTTAAGGGGGCGGTAGTGGAAACATACAGCGCCGTTTTAGTGCGGCGGTCGAAGGTTGAACCGTCTTATTTATGAATAACCATGTATTGTTAATAAAATTAGGTGTCAAGGACAAGCTGATCATGGTTCGTTATCAAAACCTACACTCTTTCAAAAATATTGTCCAGCACAATGCTTTTGTACACCCGGTGCGTCCGTGCGCATAGGCCTATTTTAATGACAATAAGGAGGTTACTTTAATAGCCCGCGTATTTCGAAAAGCGTAGGCGTGTTTAGGCCAAAATATGAAAATTTTGGGGAGACTTTTCTCGTCCATCAGGCATCGCACTTTGTGGTTTCTTTTCATTTGGCAGCAGTATATTTGTGCGCAGGGCGCGACGTTGAGATTTTTTCACTATTCAACAGAATTCGGGAGATATTCTAAAAGTTCATTTTTGACCAATTTTTGGCACAAATTACATACATGTAATTATCATTACTAAGAATTAGAATTTGCAAATTATCTCAACGTCGGCACCTGCACATATGTATTCCCCAACATTTTGTGGTAAAAGGCCAGGTCCCAGTCGCCTTGTTGCCGAGAAATCTATGACGAAAAAGTCAAATGGGGGTCTCATTGTTTGCTTAATTAGCTGATTAATGAAAGATAAAAGCACATCGTTTACAATTCAGATGTGTAGAACAAGAGTAGCAATTTCATAGAATACATGAAATCGATGCTACCTTTTTGCTTGAAGAAAATATGAATTGTTTTCAGTCGCCATTTGCAGTGCGCTTCCTTATGGCTACCGCCCCCTTAAAAATAGAAAATCTATCAACATAATAGTTCACATACTTACCACCTGCGCCAGCACCGACCAATCAGAGGCACGAAGGCGGTAGGCACGCCCGGTCCTAACATATGCAAAAGCCCGATGTAAAATAGTTAGGATCGGGTACCAGTCTATGTGACAATGTCGAACTCTGGGTACGAGATTGGGTCATCGTGGCGGCAAGCTTGGGAACCATCTTGACACATTCCAGACGGTTATATTCAAAGTTTGGAAGCTTTCTTCCAACAGCCCCATCTTTCCAACTCACCCTAACCCATTTTTTTCCTTACAACCCTGACTCATACCTTATTTGTCAATGTCTTCTGTTGTTTTTCTCTCCCCCTTTGAGTCCTCTTAAACATGTTTGAGACAACGGCGTATTCCAAGAAAGCCAGAATGACAAAAGCCAGGCAGACAGCCAGCCAAATATCCAAGGCCTTGATGTAGGATACCTAATGAAGGTGAAGAAATATATCGGGTGGGCATAAAAAATGGGCCGTACTTTGACACTCGATATCTCCGAAACCCTCTTACGTCAGCTTCTAAAAATTTACACACTCAAAGGCCATCATGTCCTAAGTATAGGCCTACAGACCAAATTTCAATTTCATCCTTTAAGATTTCTGTTCATGGGACCAAAATCAAAATAAAGAGTCAAAAACGCATGTTCCGGACATTTCAAAATGATGTCCAACCTTGTTTCACTTGAAAAAGTGATCAATTGGTCCTCCATCTTCTCGGTAGACTGCGGGCAAACGTTTCTTCCATGAACTGATTGAGTCCCGAATCTCCTTAAGAGTATTTTTTTCCAGCAGTGCTTTTAGTTCATCCTCACTGAATTTTTCAGCGCGACCCTCATAAACCTTCTCGCTCAGAGAATTCCACACGGAGTAGTCCATGGGATTGCAGTCGGGGCTCTGCGGTGGCCACTCGTCCTTAGTTATGAATGAAGGAGTCACTTCCGACTTCCTTTCTAAAGCACCTGTCCTTTCTAACTTTCTGATCACATTGTTAAACGGAACTTTTATTCCAGTTTTTTTCCAGGGAATTCTTTCACAATTTTTGCCCCTCTCCAACACTTTTCAGTGAAACATGTTGCGATCAATTCCCTGTCCGCAGCGGAGAAAACCATCTTGATCCAGCAAAACTTGTGCCTATCTGGCAGAAGAGCTTCTCTGACACTAGAGCCAGACAATTTTTCCAAACAACACTTGATTGACGCGTGTCAAACAGATGCAGCGCGCCCTCTACTCATGACACTTGACAGGTGATGCAGTATGGGTCACCGGAACGTGTGTTTTTGAGGCTGTGTTTTCATTTTAACCCTGTGTACAGACTACTCAAGCTACAACCTTGAGAATTGGTCAGTATATTAACAACATCATGCCATTTGAATGTCTAAAGTTCAAAACGGCTTGAAAAAAGATAATGGAGCAATGCAGCATCAAAGTACGGCCCATTTTTTTATGCCCACCCGATATAGGGAACAATACAAGCCATCTGAACTGGCTTATCAGAACGACTGACTCGAAATCTTTGTCACCATCAACTTGCCCCCCTCACTAGGAGCAGTCAGCCGCGCATATTGCCAACAGATGGCAGCAAAGTCTTAGCGGACCAATGTACAGGAAAATCTACGTGATTGCTGCTCGATCGATAATGACTGGGTCCGCTAGATGCTAGATGCATTGAATTGGGCCGTAGTGACACCTAGTGGTCAACTCGCTGACAGCTCCTATTCAGGATGATGCTGGGATAGGATGGAAGGGACCGCGGAACACAGTAGCCTGGTTCCATGGCCACCGTTTAGATGGCGCTGCGTAGACGGTGGCCAGGCAGGAGCCGTGACTTTCCTAGACTAGTACCTGGTCCTACCGATGGTGTCGCTTTTGAATGGTAGGACCACAGGGACTTGAGGCATGCATTGCAGGGGTGGTGGGTGTGATACAGAGGTCCAATAACACACCCCCGAGTAATGCCACGGTATACTGACGTATACCTAGTAGAAAAATAACAAGGGATACAACTTCACAAACGACCCCATTCGGACATTTTCACTTCAACGACCTGCCCAGAAGCCAAATCTCAACCAAATTTCACGAACAAGGTACCGTTTTGAAGCTGAGAATGTATAGATTCAAAATAAACCAAAATCTATCTCAAATCTTGATGTTGTACATTGATTTGGGCACTCGAAAGTGCCAAAACCCCCCGATTTTTCCCAATGCGAATGAATTCTGCCCAGGAAATCAGGCCCCGACGATCCACAAAAGTGAAGAGATCTCCACAACCACCCGGCCGATTGGGATGAAACGCATATCAATTTCAACAGAAGAAAGATTCAAAACTAACTTACCATCACTTGAGGGAATTTAATCCTAATCCAACTGTGTTTTTGACAACTTTTCAACGAAGAGGTCGGCCAAAATGGTCAAGAAATCATTAACTGGCTGATCACGCCGGACTCAATACGATCTCGCTGCTGATTGGTCTAAAAGAATTTGAAAAATTATAATTATATTTTCGGGTATTTTTCGACCAATCAGCAGCGAGATTGCTTGCGAGTGCGCAGAGTCGTCCAGCTGATCATGTTGACATGATCTTTTGGTCGACTTTTCGTTGAAAAGTTGTCAAAAACACAGTTGGATTAGGATTAAATTCCCTCAAGTGGTGGTAAGTTAGTTTTGAATCTTTCTTCTGTTGAAATTGATATGCGTTTCATCCCAATCGGCCGGGTGGTTGTGGAGATCTCTTCACTTTTGTATATCGTCGGGGCCTGATTTCCTGGGCAGAATTCATTCGCAGTGGGAAAAATCGGGGTTTTTTGGCACTTTCGAGTGCCCAAATCAATGTACAACATCAAGATTTGAGATAGATTTTGGTTTATTTTGAATCTATACATTCTCAGCTTCAAAACAGTACCTTGTTCGTGAAATTTGGTTGAGATTTGGCTTCTGGGCAGGTCGTTGAAGTGAAAATGTCCGAATGGGGTCGTGTGTGTATCCCTTGTTATTTTTCTACTAGGTATACGTCAGTATACCGTGGCATTACTCGGGGGTGTGTTATTGGACCTCTGTAACACACCCACCACCCCTGCAATGCATGCCTCAAGTCCCTGTGGGTAGGACCAGTCGTGGCCGCCATTTGTGGAGGAATTCTGACAGTGACGTCACTTGAAAATTTTATGTAAATTATGTAAATTTATTCAATTCTCAATACGGTTGACGTACCAGAATGCAGATAGAAGGTGACCGACCTTGACCCAGGAAATTCGCCAATCACGCCGGGGGTTTTCCATGTCAAAAATAGAAAATCTATCAACATAATAGTTCGCATACTTACCACCTGCGCCAGCACCGACCAATCAGAGCCACGAAGGCGGTAGGCACGCCCGGTCCTAACATATGCAAAAGCCCGATGTAAAATAGTTAGGATCGGGTACCACCAGTCTATGACTTTCCCAGGATTTCCTGGGAAAGGGTATGGCCTCGGGATTTATTAGTCGTCGATTTAACCTGACAAATGAAAAGGGGCGAACCGGGAGAAAAATATGAGTTAGACAATTAATAATTGATACATACAAAACTGGTCAAAAGAATGATCATTTATGAGTTTGAAGTATTTTTTTACTTGGTCGAATCGATTACTCAGAATAGGTAGACTGGCTTAGTCTCCTTGCCCAAAATAGGTCACCCCCGGTGTAATGACGTCACTTCTCATCATGCTCATGCCAGCGGCTACTGCCTGGCCTCCGTCTACCCAGCGCCATCTAGACGGTGGCCATGGAACCAAGCTAGGAACACAGCAGCCAACTGCGGCGGTCTCGATAGGCCTAAAGCTTACCTTGGGCATGTCGGCATTGGCATTATTATTCTGTGTAGTAATCGTGAGGACGGTGAGTAGCCCCAGTGAGACCCTGGCCGGAGCGGACTCCACGTCCACCAGGAACGAGACCCAGGAGAGGACAACCACTAGAGCACTCGGGAAATAAACTTGTGTGAGATAGTAGATAAACTCTCGATGAAGATTGATATCCACTCGAATACCACTGAAAGTACCTGGAAGCAGACAAGATTCCGCCTAAAGGTCCAGGGGGTAGTGTCGCTGAAAGGGTAAATGTGACCCGTCACAGCAAAACTAGGCGCATGTCGCTCAGAAGGTGAGCGACATGCGACACTCAGAAGGTGTTGTTCGATTGCTTTCGAAATTCTCCCTACCGCACACCGTATTGCACCAATTCCAGCCGTGCCGTGCATTCCAACCTCGGCCAAACTCAGAATCGGGTTCTTGCTAGTATCACAACGGTCTCGTTGCATGATTCGCACAAGATAATGTAGGCTGCGCGGGTCGGATGAATCGATTGATTCACGAGTAACATCACTCTCGATACTCCAAATACTCCAAAAGTGCGAAATAAGACAAAAATGTTAAATTACCGGATCTGTAGGCCTCCTTGTTCGTGTAATTAGATGTGATAGGATCGCCACTCATTTGGAACTTTGGGATGATCATGTCTTTCTTGAAGGTTACTGGTGACGTTTCGTTCCATTTATAAACTCGGCCTTGAACTGGTGTTGAAACTAAAAAAGGATTTGTTGCTTTCATTAAAAACGGCAATTCGAATGTCGGTTTTGACATCCCCCCCCCATACACCCGGTGTTGATAGTAATTGTGACGTAGACACATCAGTGGTTTCGATAGTGAGTGTGACATAGACCCGTCAGTGGTTTCGATAGTGAGTGTGACATGGACCTGCCAATGGTTTCGATAATGAGTGTGACATAGACCCGTCAATGCATTCTTGACACTAGAGGGCGTTACGAATAACACCCTCTAGTATCGATCAGCCACAGCCATGTTGAAAAGAAGTGCAGCGCAATAATATGTGTGAGGATTCCTTACCATTGTAAAGCGGTCGACCGTTCACTCAATAAACAAGCGTCGCCATGCGCAGTATATAGTGCACGGTTATACGTCCACAGGAAGACATAAATTATATTATATAGGCCTGCCTAGGTCAAAATCAGGCTTAGATGCAAGACATGATAAAAGTATTTGTAAAGCATAATCATTTTGTGGCAAAATATCTCGAGGTTTTTCAATTATTCTGAGACCAAAGTAGTCCATGACCGCGTGCATTTTCTTTACCCACGTGACCAAACATCTCCCAGACGTTATACACTTATTCCACTTCATAAAGTTCAGGGAAATGTATATTTATTGTATTCATTTCGAAATTGTGACACATAGATTGCAAGGAGAGGCTTAGGCATGAATGTAGTGTTGTTTACGCGCAAGGTTCTGGGGCGCGGAGTATCATGGTTGTGATAAGCGAGGCCTTATCACATATCCATCCGCGGCCGCAAAAATCAAAATGGCGGATGCCGATCGATGACAGTGTCGATATTGCGTAGAAATTCGGCACTGTGTACAGTTTGCCGTCAATGGTTTCGATAATGAGTGTGACATAGACCCGTCAATGGTTTTGATAGAAAATGTGTCGGCAAATTCTATGATAATGAGTACGATGCGATGATTGAACAATCATTTAATACAGGTACATTGTACTTTATACTTTGCACTATTTCTTCTGGAAGCATAATTTACTTACAACTCTCTATCCTCAATGGACATCTTTGGTCGTCTAAAGGATAGGCTTCAAAATGCATGGGGCAAAACAGATCAATTGTAAGTCTACAAAAAAATAATTCATTTCAATCGCGATTCGATAATGGGTTTTATGAATAAAGACTAGTAAATGCTTTTACTTGAATTTTGCAAGACAAATGCACTAGGCAATGCTGTACAGTTGTGAAGTAAAAGCATTTGCTAGTCTTTATTCATATGACCCATTAAATTGACATCAAGATATTTCATGCGTATCAAGATATTTTCATGCTGTGAAAGAGGTTTTTAAATGAACCAGACTCATTTACTGCGGATTTTGTCAAAATCACCACCTAAATGATAACTTTGGATTAACTCATCCTTACCTAACGATATATGTAAGCCTTCCGCTTGGCTCCAGTTGGAGTGTTCTTGATTCGCCCAGGACCTTATGGATCGTGACAGCTTTAGCTTCTGGAAAGTATGGGTCGGGCAACCAAAAGAGGTCGATCGCGTCCCCATGCAGGTCGTGGCGTTTCTGAGTCACGTCTCTGACTCTCTCGTCCAGCCACTCCTGACGGAGATAGATATCCAAAGCCACTTGCTGGAAAGGAAATCGTGGTTTTGGTACGGGTGTCATAGAATCTAATACCCCCATCTTTCTGATGGGCCCCCGCATTGGTTTGCCACAGGATTAAGGGTTTTGGTCTCCCTAGAGTCCTATTCAATAGTGTCGCTTTAAGCGGCGAATCCACTGTTGCGATTTGGGCTTGAGACGGGGTTGCGGTCCCTTGCGATCGCCTTATATGGCAATCGGAAGTCCTTATAAGGTAACCGCAAGGGAACGCAACCCCGTCTCATGCCAAAATCGCGACAGTGGATCACCCGCTTAAGCCGTAAATGTATTGTTGGGGGACATTAAGAAAATGGCGCCCGCCATGGAGGGGGACAGACCGAAATGTCACCCCGAGAAAACATTGTTGACCGAGGCCGCCGAGGTCAACAATGTTTTTTCGAGGGGTGACATTTCGGTCTGTCCCCCGACATGGAAGGGTGCCATTTTCTATATCGTACCGGTAATGCGTCACAACCCGTCTCTGCGGCTGTGTCCGGCAGCGACGGAATGCGTGCAGACGACGAATCATTGTCAACCACGATTTGGAAAAAAACATTTCCTGCGTTCATGGCGTTAGCTAGGCCTAAAGGAGTTGAATAACGAAGGAATAAAGGCCTACATTACGTAACAGTACTGTTAAACCTGTAAGTCCACTCCACGCGGGTAGTGCTGCTGCGATTGAACTGGTAGCCTGAGGCACTGACATCGGCATGGGCTCTCTACACAGTCTGCGTGCGACCGGTGGGCCTAGAATTTACGACTGTTGAACATGCTATTCCCTCTATTCCATTCAGCCTTTTTGATTTATTCATGCTAAACATGCTGATACTACGCCAATCGACACCAGAATAGGATTTAATAGGAGCTCGATAGCCTAATATGCGACTTCAAATATTCGAAGCGGTCGAACGAAAAAACGTCCCCCATTTTGTTTTCCGTGAGCGGGAGACATTGCATCTTGAGCGGGAGACATTGAAAAATGTCCACCGCTCACGTGACGCGTCTCGGCCAATCATATTCACGGATTCTCTCTCGAGGTACGATATTAGATTCTATTACATCAGCTGTACGATGATAGATGGACGAAGATCGAAGAGACAAAAACCACGGCATAATACCCCCATCACACTGAGCTAGTTCTCAGTACGTTCTTGAAAATTTTGCCGAACGGCTCAAACTGTCTACGAATAGTGGACGTAGTGGCAACTTTTTACAGTCTTTTTACGAACTTCATGGACGGGAAGGGTGCTCCAGAACATCGAGGCATTATTTTGCCAGGGGTGACACGTTCTAGCCCGTTTTACGATTTTTTAGGAAGGGGCAGGACGTTTTGAGAACTACTTCAGTGTGACAGCCCCTTTAAAGGGAAACGGCCAGACGCTGGTGAGGCAATGAAACAAGTTACGCACGGTAGCCTATGAGGTATTATAAGAGATGGCGCCACAATATTCATATAAGAGAATGGATACCCCCAAGATTAGACAACGTCGAGTACACGTTGTCTAATCTTGGGATATCCATTCATTGTCCAGGCCTGTAGGAGCCGGGGGCGCCCCCTCCCCCACCTTTTTGCCACTCCCCACTTTTTTGCCAAAAATTTCCTTGGCCCAAATGTCCATTTTATATGTCCATATTTTTGCTCTCAGATCCCAGGAAAATGCATCTAAAGCACTTAAATTGTCAATTTTTTAGACCCCCTTTGGGCTTCCCACTTTCTGGTGCTCACCGCCTCGGTCGAGCTACGCCCCCTTTCTGTCTATCCTGGATCC
>NMRB01000235.1:186683-205521 GCA_002633025.1 Notospermus geniculatus | reverse complement strand
CCCGCTCTCGACACGCGCCTGCATCATCACCATCGTGTTTCTCTATATATAACACTGATACTGGCAGTCCTACCCGTGATTAATAAATCGTGCCAGAGGTTATAGCAAAAGGAGACATCTTAACCTGGGCCAGCTTCGAGGTCTTAATTGCCCCATTTAATCAACAGCGTCACTATTGTTTGTTTAATGCAGGAAGGTAATAATTCGTCCCACTTGCGAGTCTATCAAGTTAACGAGTTGAACTTAGCATAATCAAATAATAGTCAGGATCTTGATTTTCATTTTAGGGCCCTTAATTATCAGAGTGAACTGAAGAGAGTGAACTTGTTGATTAGCACGGCGTTCGGAATGTCTGTCAACCTGTAATTGTTCATGGTTCGCTGGATCGTTTGCATATTCTCCATTAAAGTTCTTTATGACGTGAGACAGCAATCAGGTCGTCTTTCAGACACCACCTACAATATATTCACTTAGGTTATTCAAACTTCATGGTACAGGACTGTAGCAAAAGCGTTTTACTGGTCTTAAAGATAATGTATCACGGGTATTTTCGCGGGTCACGAAATTCATTGTTTATTTATATTTTGTTTGTTTGTGTCCAGTCTTTCTTTGTCTTATGATTACTAGTAATTTGTTGGTGGTGTGCCCCTCTTACTCTAGAAGTTCTTTTGATACCGAAATAATTCAATTTGATGAGTTGGCATGTCCCAAAAGTCCAAAATACCAGAATGTAAACATCAATGTTTACAAATATTGAATGTAAACAATGAAGTCGTGATACATTATCTTTAATAATTACTAACAAGAATATACATGTACATGTATAAGTACCAAGAATTTATAGCTAGTAATAAAGCAAAAGGGTGGGCATTAAGTTACTTTTCTGATAATAGAGGGCGTACGATAATTATAGGCTTTCTAATTAAATAACCAATGTTTTTTGTTTAGATATGACGGTTGTTGACTGAATTGTATTATTTAGAATATCATCAATATTCTTATGTAAAGTTCCAGACAAATTACTAGCAGTCAATTTTTTTTTTATTTTGGTGAAACCATGGATTTGTTGTATAGGTCAGAGTGCCCAACTCCGAGATCAATTGCAATAGCAATGTGTGAAAAAAATGGTCCATTCAAAAATGCTCTGTAGCTCGGTTATTTCTGAGCGCATATAACTAGGGGAGGTGTCATTTTGTTCGTAGTGATCTTCTCTACACAATAATCCTTCACAAAGTAAGATCCATTCGGTTACAGGGTCACCAGAGACAATTTACTAAACTCACTTTTTGGCACATATTCGGAGTTGCACATTCTTGGTAGCGGTACTTATATCTATACTATAAAAGGCAAAGTGCGATTCTTTGTCCGCTATGCACTGAAAACCGGTGGTATTTAGTGCATAACGGTCATGTTCAACGGATAGGGTATCACTCATAGGTGGTTTTGCACAAAAAATAAGTGCAACTTTTGGCCTGCAAAGTGTGGTTTTAAGGCATTTTTCTTTATGGGAACTTCCCAAGTTTATTTAAAGCTGAAGGGGAATTCCAATGACCTACTTATAATAAACAGCGGCTGATAAGCAGATACACGGTACAGATAGGACTCATGTGAGCTTACAACTGGAGTATACCATGAATCCGGGTCATCTTCGCTTCAACAAATACTGTAGTATCGTATTTAGTCGGCATTCATTATCAGTTGTCACACTAGGCCTACCATTCCCGTGAATCTGAACCAGGGCCGGATCCAGGATTGACAGAAAGGGGGTGTAGCTCGACGGAGGGGGGCGCACCCATTTGACAATATCTGATGCATTTCCCTGGCATCTCAGAGCAAAATACTCAGTGTCACATGGGGAAGGTATCAGGAGGACACTTTCACTTCGGACATTTAACCCTGGATTTTGCCCCCTCCCCCACATTTAGCACTGTATGACCTCTACATGTATGTCGTTTTCACCCCGAAGTTTTCCTCCTGAAACACCGCTTAGCTATTCTTCACTATTCGGGATTTCTACGGCAGTACTCTGCGTAATGGATTAGGCCTACTCCCTTTTCCTCCCACACAGAGACGTCCAGCAAAATGCCATCCTCTGGCCACATGCATCCTGTGAATGTGCTCGCCACGGGTACCATGCTAGTTATCTTTAATAATTACTAACAAGAATATACATGTATAAGTACCAAGAATTTATAGGTAGTAATAAAGCAAAAGGGTGGGCATTAAGTTAATTTTTCTGATAATAGAGGCCGCACGATAAGTATAGGCTTTCTAATTAAATAACCAATGTTTTTTGTTTAGATACATGTATGACGGTAGTTGACTGAATTGTATTATTTAGAGTGTAAAATTCCAGACTTATGTAAAATTCAGACTTATGTAAAATTCCAGACAAATTACTAGCAGTCATTTTTTTTTTATTTTGGTGAAACCATGGATTTGTTGTATAGGTCAGAGTGCCCAACTCCGAGATCAATTACAGTATCAATTTGTGAAAAATATGGTCCATTCAAAAATGCTCTGTAGCTCGGTTATTTCTGAGTGCATATAACTATGGGAGGTGTCATTTTGTTCGTCGTGATCTTCTCTACACAATAATCCTTCACAAATTAAGATCCATTCGGTTACAGGGTCACCAGAGGCAATTTACTAAACTCACTTTTTGGCACATATTCGGGAGTTGCACATTCTTGGTACCGGTACATGTACTTATATATTCTTGATACTAACCAATGTTCTTCGGGCAATATTCCATACAGATTCTATATTTTAACAGACATTCATTGGCCCTGCTTCAACAGCAGCCCCATCATGGAGTAGAAGTAGGATTTTAAACGACGGATGAACTTAATGTGCTTAATCAATAGGCACACAGACTAGAGGTGAGGTTCATCGAGATGATGAGGGGTCGTCATTGTTTGTCTGCCTGTCAGCATCAGTCAACCATGATTGATCATATATCGAGTGCAGGTAACGGACGAGTTTTTCCCAAAAAGGGCCCGTCGCATACCTCATGAATATTAATGAGAACGCTGGTCATCCTGTGCAAGGAATAATTATTATGTCGGCTGAGGATGACACCTCCTGGGGCGGGCGAAAGAATCAGAGTAATGATGACAAAATACGCCATTTATTTTGGAATAAGATTTTCTGTTGCATACGTACCTGGCAGGTTGCTATGCCACTTAGCCGAGGGGTGGGGGATTCAATGATCGGATCACATTAATCGTTAACAAATTTTATTGTCTTGGTAGTCTGAGGAATGAGCATTAATATTTGGGATGGGGGGAGCAAGCTTCCTTACGAGGATGATAAGAGTGTAAGGAGGACCCGGCCCCCTCACTCCGTTAATTTTAGGGTACATACGGGAGAACCCAACTTACCTCGACGCGAGTCCTGGTCATAAAAATTTTGTAAGTTCTAAAAATATCGTAATATAGTAGGGGTAGCATTGTGGTAGATGGAACAGCTTAGGTATAATACAAGCTGTTCCATTTACCATTATACTACCCCTCTATATTACGGTATTTATAGAACTTAGAAAATTTTTATGACATGGTTTCGCGTCGAGGTAAGTTGGATTCTCCCGTATATGCTTGTTCCTGAGTTTGAAAAGGACCCCTTATGGAAGGAACCAAGGGAAATTTTCCACCCCTTTCTGCGGGCTTTTTTCATCCAATTAGACCCCCTAATGGAATGAACCAAGATATTTTCACCCCTTTTTCGGGAGGAACGAAGCCACGGTGGTGTAGTGGTTCGGGCCTCCGACTAGCGGTCAGAGGATCCCGGGTTCGAATCCCGCTGCTGGCGTGAGACTTTGGGCAGGTCTCTTTGCCTTACTGGCCTCTCTCCACCCAGGTGTATAAATGGGTACCGGTCGGAAATGCTCAGATTGTAGCGCTGAATGAGCAGCTCATCTGAGTTCTACTGAAAGGTTTCAGGATAGACTGGGGTTAAAGTGTGAAGTCGGATGACACCTCTACCGTTGTTGATATCAGACTATAAACCCAAACTTTAACTTTAACTTTTGAGACTCGGATATGATGCACTACACGAGGTACTCGTTGGGGATAAGGTAAATGCCGGGGTAAATGATAAAGCGCGGCCTGACCCGAAAGACGCGTGTACAACGGGAGGGATAACTCGTCGCTGGGATTGAGATAAGACTTCCATACCCCTTTTTATTATTTTTTCGGGAAGGGAACCGTTTGACCCCTTTTTAAGAATTTTTCGGGAGAAAAGTCATTCAAAGTACCCCTATATTAAGTAAGGGAGTAAGAAATAAAAGTGGGAAATTTTGGAATTTTGCACGAATTCTTCAATTTCTCAAATTGGGAGAAAAATTTTTCCCATTTTGAGAAATTTTCATAAAATGACATGACATTTGTCTGATTTTTCGGGCGATATTTCTCAAAATGGGAAAAAATTTTCCCAATTTGAGAAATTGAAAAATTCGCGGAAAATTCCAAAATTTCCACTTTTTTCCACTTTTATTTCTTACTCCCTTAAGTGTTTTTCGGGAATTTTTTCCCGAAGAACAGTGCTGCCAAAAATGACCCCTTTTCCCGCGAAAATTGGAAATAGCATGCGGTATGGTTGACCCCTGAGTGTGTGGGGGGGGGGAGGAAGGAGGATAGCTGATCGGGCCGATGATATCATGTCTCTGAATCCAAACAAGTCAAAAAGATTAATGTACTACTGGGGAACATAATGATCTTGTTTTAGGTTAACCAATTTTGTAGTTGCGATATCCAATCAATAAGGAAGCTTTCAGAAGTCTTGTCCCGCAGCGCGCCATACCGCATGCCCGTGTTTGATTTGATCTGGTACGTCACCACTATCGTCTGCTACTCATACCGGTCACGTGTTACGGCGAAAACGTTTTGTACTTAATCATGACGGCGTTTTGGTGCTTTTGTTTGTAAGCGTGACAAAGTTAGCAATAAGACTGGTGTGATATCCCAGCTAATTCATCACAAGAACGTCCGTCCCGACTCCACCAATATTGAGCCGTCATCCGAACGGAAATGGGCCGCTTGCTCTGAACAGCGGCTACGGCGTTTTGGTGCTTTTGTTTGTAAGCGTGACAAAGTTAGCAATAAGACTGGTGTGATATCCCAGCTAATTCATCACAAGAACGTCCGTCCCGACTCCACCAATATTGAGCCGTCATCCAAACGGAAATGGGCCGCTTGCTCTGAACAGCGGCGAACCTGCTGCTATCACGCGATGCTACCTGCCGAAGATTGCACAACCAGAAGTCCATTAATTGCTATGATAATCTCAAATTGTCACTGTCCCCTGTTACAGGTTTAATTCATTTTCCCGGCAATTGTTACCGATGGTGAGGCTGAATGCTCTAATTCTGACGTCACCACCCGAAATCGCCCCGAGCAGCACGCGTTCGTGAGTGCTTTCCCGCCTCGGTAGAGATAGGCAGACGGCCGCCGTGGTCATGAAATATTCATGAGCTTGTTACTGCGCGAGTTGCATGCCACACACCAGTCATGCCAGTTCCTCCTCCGATCGAGTGAAAGTAAATTCTTGCTTGTCGTCCTTCAGCGGAAACCTCCCGGTCATTTCGGATGATTCACATTTTGAGGGAAGTATAAACGTTTCCTGTCATCTTCTCCCACCTGCTTCCAGGATTTACATCAACCTGCCGCCATGTTACTTTGGCCATTTTCTTTAAAACACGACAAGATTCTACTGCAAGAAACAATAGAAGATTACGATTATTAAAATGACAGGAAATGAGGACTTCATGATAGCGAATGAGGCGCCATGCGGGATATCACGAGAGGACATTGATTTGTGGGATTGTTCATAGGTGGCGAGCTTGTCGAACAGGCTCCATTTGGAGTCTCTTAATTTTTCGCACTGGGGTAATTATACAGGGTGACCAAAAAACCGAACCCATAAAAATGTTAATTAATTCTACACAGGTACGGTACATCAAATTTCTTCAAATTTGGTAGACCTAAGCTTCAGTCTATGGATGAGCATTCCACAAAGATTTAGCCATCTGGGTCAGTTTGCAAAGAATTCTTATATTTTTTTCCTAAATGTGCCCCAAATGGCGTCCTCGGCGTTGAAGGCAACACTTGCATGGGAAGTGTGACGATGAGTGGGCAGCGCATACACCCGACTTGAACCCCCCCCCCCCCCAGATTTTTATCTGTGGGGGTATCTCAAGGATAATGTGTATGAGAACAATCCTCAAACAATTCGTGAATTGATAGACTCGGGACCCAGTCGTTGTGTCGCTCCGGCCGCCGCGCTACACTCCACAAACGACTGGGAAAGCAAGATGCAAAATCAGAGGCTAGCGTATCGACAACAACAACGGATGTGAATGAGTTCAGCCAATCAGAAACTGCGTCTTGAACGGCCGTCGGCTGTTCGTTGCAAGATGCCAAATCAGCTGATTACACCGGACCTTTCTTCGAGGTCAAGGACGGTATCCTGGTAGGCCTACCTACTAAGTTCGATGCTGTGTGCGATAAGCAGTTCTTACGGATTTATCAATATCCTGCTAGTGAGGTTGAAAAGTTTCTGGACGGGCGAGAGGATCTGGTAAATTACATCATCCACAGAACAGCAGAAATAACAACCAATCAAAAGTGTGCCAGATTTTCCCTAGTAGATTGCTTTCGGGCAATTTCATTCGCCGAGATGGGCGTTGTGGTCGTCGGTACGCTAGCCGCTGATTTTGCATCTTGCTTTCCCAGTCGTTTGTGGAGTGTAGCGCGGCGGCCGGAGCGACACAACGACTGGGTCCCGAGTCTATGAATTGAAGGCAGCAATCACAGCAAAAATCAGGGAAATCTCCAAGGAGGAAAGTGCCTTCAATGCCAAGGAAGCATTTGGAGCACATTTTGGAAAGAACATAAAAATTCTCTGCAAACTGACTCAGATGGCTAAAACTTTGTGGAATGATCATCCATAGACTGAAGTTTCAAGTCTACCAAATTTGAAGAAATTTGATGGACCTGTGTAGGATTAATTAACATTTTTATTCATGGGTTCGGTTTTTTGGGGTCACCCTGTATTAACCGGCTGCTCGATATCGGCAGAGTGCAAATGTAAACAAAAGACAACCCACAACAAAGCAGATGAGTAGCCAGTATGAGAAAAAAATTGCGGGCATGACGAAGAAAAAAATCAGAATCCCTTGATGAATCATCCACATCTTAGTTTCAGAGAATGTTGACAGGTGGCGCTTATGCTTGATCGTTTCGGCCTGGCTTTGAACGCGAAGAGTGTCACCTGTGACTGGTGACAGGCATAACAAAGTCCCCCCTTCTGGTTGAATAATATTGAAAGGAGACGAAATTCGTCAACTTACAGAGCTGTGATGTCCCATGGAACCGTGTTGAATACCGCAAAAGCTTTCTAACGCGGCATTCAAATCACAACCTCATCATTGGGCCGTATGCATAAAAAAGAAGCATTTACTTCTAGCAAAAGCAAAAAGTAAAAGCAGTTGCTTGAAGCCAAAAGTTAAAAAGGAAAATCACTTACGTTTGTACTTGGTTTCATATGCATAATCTTTTACATGTACTTCTACTTCAAAGCAAAGGCTTATACTTGACAAGCATTTGCTTGTTTACCAACTGTTTCCTCCTTGGTTTAAGCAGGTTGATCAAAGGTTCTACAGTTGGAGCAACTGCGCTCAGTATTATGCATATGAATTCTAGTATTTCCTAGAATGGAATAAATAAATAGTAATTGCCTTTTCTAATAGCAGTTGCTTTTTAGCAAAAGCATTTACTTTGGGTTTTATGCATACGGATGGAAGTAATTGCTTCAATTTTCAAATAAAACAGCATTTGCTTTTTTATGCATATGGACCATTGGTGCGAATACTTTTCCGATGATTTTGAATTGAGTGAATGCGATACGTCCTCGTACCTTTTTAGATGTCATCATCATTTTCATTCAAACGAACAACCCACAAATTTGCACGGGATATGGTAAACGTTTAATTTCTATTTCCGATGATAACAATGCTCTTCAACAATGAACTTCAGCCAGTTGCTTTATTCCATTGTTTGAATCATAATTTCAAAAAATCACGTCCCATTTATAAACAATACAACATGTCGTTAGACAGGAGACCCGGGGGAGGTCAGGTGGGGGACAGGCGGCGGTGGGTGTTGTATAACGAAGAACAGTGCATGCCGGGTGATTAGAAAAAAAGTGATGTTAATATCTTTGCTAAAGGAGAAACGGCTTTAATTTGAAAAGTTGAAGATTTTAAGAATATTACCATCGGGGTCAGACTTTGAGTGTTGGCGGAGGATCTGCGGAAACAAGAATGCAGGGCCGCATTTAGCTTTTTGGTCCGGGGGGGGGGGGCAAAAGCCTCTGGGGGAGGCAGAAGACCTTTTTTGCCATTTTTTGGCCAAAATCCGCATGAAAATCACGTTTTTTGGTTGGTTCTTGGGGGCATTTTGCCCCCTTGCCCCCCCCCCCCGCTAAATACGGCCCTGGAATGGACATGGATACAGTCACGGCATATTCTCCCACAGCAGGGCTTTGGTCTCGTTACTCTTCATACACTTTGTGTGAGTGGATGAAGAGAAGCGAGGTAAAAACCCCTACTGTGGGAGGATGCAGTCACGGTGATGTTCAATGGATAATTAAATTCCTGTCCAGAGTAACATATTGTATCAACCAGTAACTACATGTAGTAACACATAACACAGGGTCAGATCCTGGGGGCGTGGGGGCGTACGCCCCCCCCCCCCTATTTTTGGCAGGGCAATGAATTTTTTAGCAAGAAAAAATTAATCACATAAAATTTTGAATAATTTTGCTCTCAGATGCCAGGAAAATGCATCTAAAAGCATTTAAATTGTCAAAACCCCCCGTTTGGGCTTCGCGCTTTCGGTGCTCACCACCTCCGTTGAGCTACCACCTCCCTTTCTATCAATCCTGGATCCGGCCCTGTAACAGACAATCGCCCAGTCTGCTTCAAAAGTCTGGGAAGGGAGAGGTAGTTTACTTTCTCATCAAACGATAGAAAAAATGAAAAATTCAAAAATATTAACAATAAAAAAATGAAAAAATATTCGAAGGGGACTCGAACCTGGAACCTTCGTCTTGAATGCCTGATATCAAACTATCTTAGCCACTGAGGCCTAAACACATTGTTATTGACCATGTTGGTCGTGTACATGGCAAATGTACATAGTAGTACAAAGGTGCTTGAAGCAGACAGGGTTATGTTGGTGGAATATAGATATCATGATACCTGACAAACAGCATCTTTTGTCATTTCTATCCATTCACGAGATGTTTGGGAAAAAATGGGTCTCAAAACTGGGTTTATGGAGCGTTTCATTAACAATGGGGACGATCAACACGTGGATGCCGACACACGCCGCGCGTCGGGTCTTCAGGATCCCTGGGTCTGTCTATTACAGTGTTTACTGAGCCTGTACAGCGGGAAGACGGTCCACAAACACTCCCATTGACGAAGACTCCTTTGGCGACCAAAAATAAGTTTTTTCCTCCATTCTTCGAAATAATTTATAAAAATGCAAATTTCTATGCAGAATCAAATAAAATAGACCAAGGGATAATTAGAATTCAGCCTAGAAGCGGACCATTGACGAGTATCGTGTGCCCATGAAAGGATGCATGAACTATAGGAATTCCTCCCGGAGCTCAGTCCTAAAGAAGCTTTGTGATGCAAGAAAATATAACAAATAGAGCCACGCGACGACGCGGTGACTGAACGCGAGACCACTGCCATGTTTCAAGCACCTTTTCACCGACATGCATGAGTCTGGGTCAGCACGTCTTAAAGGGGAGATAGCATATCTAGGAGATACATGTAGCATCGTCACACTGATATAGGGGCCGGGGGCTGCTTGTGACATCGGCCATATCGACAGGGTCGCATTCCTTTCAAATAAATAGGGAGACTTTATCCCTCCTAGTATTACATGTCTTGAGAAAGTTGTTTTTTTACATATTTCGTCACTCGGGAGGAGTGCCCCAATCACACTGAGCTACTAGTTCTCAGTACGTTCTTGAAAATTTCGCCGAACGGGCTCAAAACTGTCTGCGAACGGAGTGGACGTAGTGCAGTCTTTTTGCGAAATTATGGATGGGAAGGGTGCTCCAGAACATCGTGGCATTATTTTGCCAAGGGTTACACGTTCTAGCCCGTTTTACGATTTTTTTAGGACGGGGCAGGACGTTTTGAGAACTACTTCAGTGTGACAGGCCCTTAAGACGGTTCCATCACAAGAATTTGTTTTTAGTTCCAACTGCCAACAACCATCAACGCCTGAGAAATAACATTCGAAACATGGACTCATTGGACAATAGGAAAAGTGTTCATTCTCGATAGCAGTTTTATATCTTTTGCTTCCTACAAGTTTCGGCTGGTTAATAACAGGGCATACAGAAATACAAACAATCATAATGGGCTAATAATGCAGATAACTGTAATCTTAGTCAAAGTGACGCGTGCTGAAAGCGTTCTTTTAAGGAAAAGGCTGGCGATGAGCTGTGATTTTTAACTTTTACTGCGAAAAGAACATTGTTTGTTGTGTACATTAACTGGAAGTTGGACCGTCGACGTCTAATGGCCAGTTGTGGCGAAAATCATGATGGTGTTTGAGAAGTGAATGAATAAATTATAGGCTACACGCTGAGCGTTCAGGCAAACAGTTCCTTACACAAAGGATAAAGGTAATGAACGAGTGATCTAGTAGACACCGGACGTTAGATTGGTGCCTGGCCTTCCGGGCATCTCACCAAAATTGTCAAGACGCCACAATTTTTCTGCCACCTGTGGCGAAAAGGGAAAGCAACAAGCATACTTTACTGGCACAATTTCTTCTCCAGCACCATCTGCCCTCTTGAAATTCGAGAGTTTTGGTAACAAGAACCGAGTATTTTACAGGAAACAAACTTTTGTTGCCTTTGCAAAAGACTTGCACGATATTTGTTTTTGAGGTTTGGTAATTGGTGTTCATGGTGGGTCTTCAGAAATGTTTAATGCCGCATCATGAATGAAGAATTTCCATTGTTTGTAAACCATTCAACAGTCATGACAGTTTGGGTGACACTCGAACTTCCGCCGTATTAGCATACGTATTTTTATTAACATACGGCGTAGAATAATCACAATCTCGGACAACAGTGGCGTGATAAACCCACTTTTAGTAGCAAGTTTCTAGAACTTGACGCAATGTTCCCGGAACGCAGCTATGCTGCCACCTTGCGGAGCATACAGTCGTCTTGAGCGGAACGCCACGTCATTGGTTTTTTCTGTATATAAGGAATTTGGCTTTTTAGACGCCTGCGGGAAACGCTGAACTGCATGAACAAAAAGCCCCCATGCGACGAGCAAGAGAATTGCAAACGCCCTGCAAACACCTCAAACGAAGGCTCAGAACATGATAGACCCAACGAGGCAAGGAGGGCGCCACCTTATTTGTCTTCGAGCAACAGAGCTGTCAACATTTCCGGATCTTGCACTACTCAAAGAAACAAATTATAGTCATTTAGATGGGATTCGAACCGTCGACCTTCTGATTTGTAATCCACCACTCTATCCACTCGGCCAACGAGCCAACTGACAAAGACATGATTTGTGTTTGTTACAGAGGTATAGTCTGACTCAACCTAGAGGTAACATGAAAGGAATGTTTGGAATGCGAAATAGACCATTCATTGACCACAAGTGAAATGCAAGGCCTTGTGGTTTAGAACACTCTGCATTCAATGGCTATTAGAGACCCTCTCCACTTGGATTATTTGGGTCTATTAAGAAACCACAGTTCATGTCACATTTCCCATAACTCGCATAACTCAAATTCCTTTCATGTTACCTCTAGGTTGAGTCGGACTATAGGCCTTCGACTTACATAATAATACTGTACTACGAATAAAAGAAAACATGGGAAGCCTACCAACAAGTTCGGTGGCCGAATGGGGAAGACGGTAGAACAAAGATAACAGGGCGCGGGTTCGATTCTCAACTTGGTCAAAACATTTTCTTTTCAAAAAAGTGTTCAGCAGGAGCTCACCAAAGGATGTTGGCACCTTGACAGCTCAAAGACAAATAAGGTGGCGCCCTCCTGGCATCGTGGGGTCTATCATGTTCTGAGCCTTCGTTTGAGGTGTTTGCAGGGCGTTAGCATTTCTCTTGCTCGTCGCATGGGGGCTTTTTGTTCATGCAGTTCAGCTTTAATCACGTGATTTTGACCACCACCATTGATTGTCTCCTGAACTGTGACAGGGATCAACGCACGCGAAAATCAACGCACTGGACTTTTACAATAGATGGATGATATCCATATATTTGCATGTCTAAAATATCAAGGGCCCAGCTTTTATAGTGTTGAAATTACTGAAAAATCCTTAGGGGGTCCTTTTTGGGGCCACCCGATATGCTGCGACGACCACAACGAAGTTCGTTCGCAGGCTGCGCCACAAAAAGCAGTGCTATACATGTATCTTTTAACTTGGTTAAACTTTGTCCGGTATCTTCATCCGCTGAATGGCATTGCTTTAACAGAAACCAAATTACATTTCTCAAGTAGGTACTGGTGCGGTAACATTACACGAGCCCAGATTCATTGAAAACAAGTTCAAGAGTTTTGAAGCGGCACGTCGTGGTTTAGGCAAAAAAAGTGTTGTATTTGCATCCATTATTACCATTGAACCATTGTTCCAGGGAAGTAGTTTTAACATTTTGAAGGGCTGTGCTGGAAATCAAACTTTTGTTAACATTTTTCCAATTTACTTTTTTGCAGAAATCATTACTCAGTCGTGACTTCGAATTCAAATAGGATTTGGTTCCAAGCCAAACCGTGAGAAGAGATTTCGTATCGGTGTTTCACCCGTAGAATGCATTTTGTAGGCCTGCATACATTGTATCCAAAATATAGCACAAAAATGACACTCAAAATGACTGTGTACATGTAAGTAAGGTCGTCTCCGATATACGCAAATTTTCGACCCCAACCGGGGTCTTCCTCTACAGGTACTTTCTACGAGATGTTCCCACTTTCTACAGGGTGGGCCACAGAAAGTGTCCCTCGAACAATAGGCAAACAATAGAAATGCTATTGTTCGAGGGACACTTTCTGTGGCCCACCCTGTAGTAGAGAGCCCAGAAGTGAATTTCTAGGATCTCTACTATAGAAAGTGCCTGAGGAAGACCCCAGTTTGGGGTCGAATATTTGCGAATATCGGAGACGACTTTACTTATACTGTCCTGCATGTACCTAGGCCTATACATTGATACACTAGACGATCATGATGTCCATTACTCTCTTTCTTCATTACAACCATAGCCTAAAGCCTAGTTTATACTTCGACGCAAGACCATCGGCGTCCGACGCACGATCAAAATCTGTACGCCGACATATTACTACTTCATTAGGTCGGCGTCCAGATTTTGATCGCGCGTCGGACGCCGATGGTCGTGCGTCGAAGTATAAACTAGGCTTTACCCGTGTTTTCTATTGTTGACCGCCGGTTTCGATTCATCCTTGTCCTGATGCTTTATTTGTCTCATTGGCAGGATATTCTTCATCCTCCCACAGCAGGGGTTTTTACCTTGCTCCTCTTCATCCACTCACACAAACTTTGTGTGCGAGTGTATAAAGAGGAACGAGACCAAAGCCCTGCTGTGGGAGGATGGATATTCTCTCATCTTGATTTCCTTCCTTCATGTCTCTAGCCTACAGCTCTCATTGGGTTTATTCTTCGTTTCATCTTCTGTTGAGTTGCGCGTTTTGCCCCCGGCTTTGCGTCATAGGACGACGTCAACAATGCGTTTTGCCTCCGGCTTTGCGTCATAGGATGACGTCAACAATGCATTTTGCCCCGGCTTTCCGTCATAGGATGACGTCAACAATGCATTTTGCCCCGGCTTTCCGTCATAGGACGACGTCAACAATGCATTTTGCCCCGGCTTTGCGTCATAGGACGACGTCAACAATGCATTTGCCCCCGCTTTGCGTCATAGAATGACATCAACAATGCATTTTGCCCCCGGCTTGGCGTCATGATGTCGACGTCAGCAATGGCGGACATTGTTGAAATTATGTCGTGAAAACGATAAATAAGGCGGTAAAGCAGCTCCATTTCCGCCTGCAGTGGTGCCGCACTGTGGCCAAGTACCGAATGGTCCTTATTATGATCAACAGTTTCATTTCTATCAAAGAAAACGGAATGAATTCCTGGTCCTGGACCCCATTTAGCTCACATTCGAAGAGAGTAGCCCAACTATCTTATCTCTCCGCAGGTGGTTAGGAGGGGGCTGATTGTAAAAAATGCCACGAGACCAATTGTTGAATGATGGATGGACGCGTCATCTGTCCATTGTTTTGACAATCAACTCCTTCAGCTTCAACCGGTGGCTGCAGACAATAGAGGGCCAATGAAATTGCCTGATTTGTGGTCTAAGTACACTTGATGATGCTGGTGAATGTCATTCAATAGTACTTGCTATTGTTCGTACAAAATTCACGACAAAAGCAGAATTTCTAGGAGTTTAGCGACTCTTCGTTGATTTTTTTATCTGTTTGTTTAATGATGTAACGGGTAAATTTAGTATGTTTTGTATGTTCAGCTGTTGTTAACAATGCATGGGCATTCCGCCGCTACATTTGCACTTGTTTATTGAGATAATCCTTGAATATTCCTTGAACGGCCAACTCCAACTCGATGGTTTTTCAGACGAAGCGGTTGGAGTGATAACAGGCTTTTTCCACAATTGCTTTTGGCGTGGAGAAGACTTTGAAGATGACAACGGCTTGTATGCATCCGTCCCATCAAAAATATGTTCTATTTTGACATTACATATCGGGTGTCCCAAAAAAAGTGGACCGCTTTTTGACAAGTATTTTCTCAGCGATAGATTAACCGATTTCATTGGAAATTTTCACAGAGTAACCTTAGGGTATCATCAACAAGTCTGCAAAATATCTAAGAGAGCCGTGGCAAATTATGCGAGTATTGTCAAATTCAAAACAGCATGTCAAAAAATCCAATATCAGAGCTGTGCAACGTGACATTCATCATGTTCATGCAGGTGTTGACATGCTGTTTTGAATTTGACAATACTCGCATAATTTATGAACGATCTCCTAGATATTTCGCAGACTTGGTGACGATACCCTAAGGTAACTCTGTGAAAATTTCCAATGAATTCGGTTTATCTATCGCAGAGAAAATACTTGTCAAAAAAAGCGGTTCATTTTTTGGGACACCCGATATATCGGGTGGCCCAAAAAAATGACCCCCCCCCCCCAAAGATTTTCCAATAAAATTAACACTATGCAAGCTGCATTTCAGACAAGCACATACATGTTTTTTTATATGGATATTTCCAATCTATTGTAAAAATTTCAGCCCTAAATATCCAACGGTTTTGACATGACGATAGAATCAAAATTTGAAGTCAAAAAAATTGATGCCGGTGTAAAGTTTTTCAGTGTTTCCGTGTGCCAGTGTTCCCCCTATTGTTCTGGACACACTGGCAGATAGATCGACACGTTTCTCTCTGTGTCCTCCATTGTCGAGTCGCGGCTTATTCCGTCAGACAATAGGACGGGAACACTCGCAGATGGGGAACGCTCAAAAACGTTACACCGGACTGAAACAAATGTCGTGAGGTGCAAAACGTGTCACATAGAAATTAAACACCGCGTATTTCATTGACCACCAAATGGAACTTTCTGAAATTTTGCCTGCATAAAGAAGGGGATTTTCTCTGTGTATTGTACAAATTTCAATTTTGTACTTTAAAGGGTTAGTGTGCTAGAGCAAAAAAAGGATTAGGTACCGAAAACTCCATTTTCCACACCTGCAGGTGCAGGTCAGTGCAATTTTGGGTACTAGGTTCTATTTTCGCTGTAGCAGACTAGCCCTTCGCGCTGTGATCGTGAAATTTGTACCATGGACGTAGACCGTCCGATAGATAATACAGGTGAAATTTCAGAAAATTCCGTCAGATGGTAATGAAACAGGAAGTGTTTAAGTTCGACGTCATCCCCGCATGACATTTATTTCACTCCGGTGTAACGGTACAGAGTGTCCCCCTGTAAAAAGTGTCCACTTCTATTGTTGAATGACGGAATAAGCGGCATGACTATAGAAAACCAATCCCCAGAGATTAGAATGTAACAATAGGATCTTTTGTTCCTGGGACAGTTTTTCCTGGGGACATTCTTTCCCTTTACCCCTGCATCAAATTTTTGGACATATAATTTTGATTTACTCGTCGTGTCAAAACCGTTCAATATTTAGTGCTGAAACTTTTACAATAGATGGATAATATCAGTATATTTGCATGTTTAAAATACATGTATCAAGGGCCCAGTTTTTATAGTGTTGAAAGTATTGAAAAATCCTGGGAGTCATTTTTTGGGCCACCCGATATATTATAACTTCGACCAATAAAATGGCGTCAAATCAAATCGAACAACAGACAAACTTCATTTCGGACATTCAGCGTTTTGGATGTCAAGAGTTCCATTCCCATACAACGGCGAAGCTTTTGATACATCCGTGTGTCATCACCGATTTCTTTACATCGAAGAGATGATTTAAATTGCCCCATCCTCTACTTCAGACCCCGCCAAACAGACTCCATGTTTTTCTCATCTCCGACAAGGGAATAAACGAAGTCGATACGGCGCTGACAGTGGAGGCCACAAGCAACAATTGTCTAACGTCTTTCAACAGGCCACTGTTGGGTGTAATAATGCCACCGCTAATGATAGTCTAACGCTTACTCGTCTCTGTGGTTCACCATAATTTGATGAAATATTTCTGATAGGGTAGACTCTGTGCACTCTGGTTTTGTCTGCGGCACGAGTGAACTAAAGACACTCCTTGCAGACGGTGTACTAGTCGGTTCCCCATTGGACCGCACGAACCGTGGGAATGGATAATCGCGGTGAATTGCTAGGGAGACGGAAGCAACAGTGGCGGAGTCTGCGAGCTTCTTACATCCGCCGTATTACTGGGGGGTATTACCGCACCGCGTTCTCCCTAGGGGTGACTTCTGAGGGGTGTGGATTCGAGAGAAATATAGTTCCAACTGTTTGAAAGTCGAGTCAACGTGATAATTTAGCGTCGTTTCCGTCCAGGCTATCTCCATTCTTTGTGTGTAGGGAGTTTAAACTGTCACGCCCGGAATAGTGATGAATAATAAAGAAATGCCTCATGAAAGGGCCTTTTCTTCTCAGCTTGACCTCAATGTGGCGAGGCTGGTGTTTTATTGTTGATTATGCATGCAGTGCGTGTAAAGTGCTCGGCGTGTCTCCGTGGCCGGGCCTTTCAAAATATCGTCTCTATTTATCAACCACTCGGGAATTGGCTTTTAAAAGAAACGCAATGTATGTCATCGGGGTCGTGCTCGACACGAGCGCGATTCTGATTGGACGTCAGCACGCGTCAGGCGCGCGAGTGTTTGACATGAATACAATGGAGGGACGGAATGCACGACTTGGGAGTAGAGATGTGGTATTTAAGGTCCCCCTCTCGGACAAAAGGGTGTTATTCTATATGCGGTAACTTGGATAATAGTGCCTTGGAACAGCTGAATTCTGTATTTTTTGATATCGTGGAAAGTGTACCATAACCACACAACAAGGAATTTTCTGCTTGGGACTTGGCTACAAAACCTAAATGTCATGGCGCATAGCATGACGACGGCCACAACGACCGTGAAGACGCAGGATATGTTAAGTCTGGCGCTGACGCACATCACCGCAGATAATGGCTTCCCTTTTGACACGTCTTCTCGCCTGACACCGCACATTCTCGTCACCACGGACGCCAGCGCCATTGGCTACAGCAGCATTGGCAGCACTGGTTCATCACCCGTATCTACTCCCTCACCGCAGCAGAAACCTGTCAAAAAGATCCGAAACAGCCAAACGGAGTTGTTACGATGCAAGCGGAGGCTGGATTTCAATCATAATGAAAATACTAATATGAACTTGAACTTTGGTGGTGTCGGGAAGCCACAGCCGCCAGCGACAGTGGCGCGGCGGAACGAACGCGAAAGAAACCGTGTCCGGTTGATCAACATGACGTTTGCCACATTACGGCAACACCTTCCTGGAATGAAGTCAAGTGGCGGGCAGAAAAACAAAAAGATGAGCAAAGTGGACACTTTAAAATCTGCTATTGACTATATAAAGCAGCTACAGCAGATGCTGGATGAGAATGATGCTGTGAATGCAGCGTTTGGGAACAGTATCATAACCAGTTCAACTCTCCCTCCGCTCTACACATCCGCGATAGCATCCTCAGCTCTCTCGCCAGGAGCATCATCAGCAACATCTCATGATTCAGGGTCAGGATCAGAAACGGAAATCTTCAATCCGGATGATGAAGACCTACTCGACTTTGCCAGTTGGTTTCAGTGAGATTGGTAAGTAAAATCATTTGGTTTTCTCAGAATTTACTTTCGAAGTTTATGACTTCATTTTCACTGGTCTTGTAGTTATTACCACAAAGAGACACAGTTTGATCACAGGCGTCTCATACGTCTGTTTGTATTTGTAGGGGGAGGAGGGGCCGGGGGGTAGGTTCTTGGGGACCGTAGAGCTTACTACACACAAAAAAACGACAGTGGGCCGATTTAATAGACGTTTGCTAAACTAACCATTGGTTCTACCAAAAATAGATAAGCGAGCAAAAAATGTACAGCTAAATTTTCCCCCAAAGCCCCGTTTTCTAAGCTCTGTACAGCGCTTAATATCCATCCAAACGGGGCTTTTTGGTGAAAATTTAGGTGTACATTTTTCGCTCGCTTGTCTATTTTTGGTGGAACCAATGGTCAGCT
>NMRB01000235.1:175158-186549 GCA_002633025.1 Notospermus geniculatus | reverse complement strand
CTAGGGGGAGGGGGGGGGGGTTGTCAGCCATGCGTATGGAGAGCGTACAGGGGGAGGGGGTCATCTGCTGTCTGTATATGCAATTTTGCATACGCAAGTTTGCATACGCACCTTTTATGAATTGATGGGAGCCAAAATGTCAGCTTGATCAACACTAAGAAAATTGTAGCCAATGGCATTTTTAGGAGCCAATTTAGAAAAAAAACGGAACAAATTGCTGGAAACGCTAATGGTAGCTTGGGCCCTTCATATGAAATGTCATTTCACACTTTTTGCGTATGCCGTATGGGTAGATGTGTATGCCGTGCCTACAGGGGGAGAGGGTCAAAAAATTTCCAAAATATTGCGTATGTAATACTTGAATTTTGCGTATGTAATAGGCTACTTGGGGAGCATGCAGGAAATGACGGCTGACAGTAGTCACACTGGTCACCTCTCAGAACAAGTTCCAGAACTGACTAGTTTACTGTATAATGGGTAATGGGATTTGAGAATAACTGGCTGAGATGGTACTTATACCAAGAGGTGTGGTCAGAAGTATTTTTGTCTTGTCTCCAATGGTTAATTGGTTTTTAATTGGTTTTGATTTTGATTGACGTGGGAAACAAAGTGACGTGAGTGAGACGGTGAAAAAAGTTGTGATCGAGTACGCTTAATACTGATTTAGAATGTGTGTTTTGTTAAATCACAAGCGACAGGTCAATGGCTGGTGGTTGGTGGATTTGGCGTCTCTATCTTTGGCATGCCTCAGATCAGCTGAAGCCAGATTGAACCGTTGGTACCAGTCAACGTTCACCTTATGTACATGCCAGTAAACGTTGACCTCTGGTACCAGTCAACGTTCACCTCAGGTACCAGTCAACGTTGACCTTAGGTACCAGTCAACGTTGACCTCAGGTACCAGTAACCGTTGACCTTAGGTACCAGTCAACGTTGACCTCAGGTACCAGTAAACGTTGACCGTAGGTACCAGTCAACGTTGACCTTAGGTACCAGTCAGCGTTGACCTTAGGTACTTGTCAACGTCGACCATTTGTCTGAGACAAAAATGTCATCAACATAGCTTTTTTGGAAGTAATCTGGAGCGGTCTTTTTGGAAGGGTTTGACTGGTGTATGTACCAACATGACAAGCCCACAATTAAGGGTCACATAAAAAAATTCGAGGATGTTGCTCGCAGATGCCAGGAAAATGCATCTAAAAGTACTTAAATTGTCAAATTTTTCGGGGGAGGGCGCGGACCCCCTTTGGGGTTCGCGCTTTCAGTGCTCACCACCTCCGTCGAGCTACGCCCCCCTTCTGTCCACCCTGGGTCCGACCCCGCAATTCATCATCTGGTCACTAGAAAAACCTTTCAAATAACTTAACGTGGAAGTGAGATTTGTGAAAGGCTGTGATCCCGGTAGATGTCATCCCAGCCTTGGTTGGAGATACCATCCTTATTGATGGGGTGTGTTCGTTGCTGGGGCAACCAGAAGAGGAAAACCCCTGGCTGTAGCCAAGTGGCAGTCAAGTACCTTATTAAATGGTACTTTCTATTCTCTCTCCTCTATTAACCAGAAGAGTATCGCTCGCTCGTTGAGGTTGGCAGGGGACGAGATGAGTCGTTAACCGTGGTCTTTAGGTTGGTGTTAGGTTCTAAATGGCTAAAGAGATGTTAAAAAAAAGTTAAAGGTAGAGGTGGAGGTGTCATCCGACTTTACACTTGAACCCCAGTCTATCCTGAAACCTTTCAGTAGAACTCAGATGAGCTGCTCATTCAGCGCTACAATCTGAGCATTTCCGACCGGTATACCCATTTATACACCTGGGTGAAGAGAGGCCAGTGAGGCAAAGAGACTTGCCCAAAGTCTCACGCCCAGTGGGATTCGAACCCGCGACCCTCTGACCGCTAGTTGGAGGCCCGAACCACTACACCACCGTGGCTCCCCGCGGAAGAGGGGGGCCTGAGAGGAAGAGGGGGCATAGCTTCCTTCAGAATCTATGTTGACGAGTGTTTGCTTTGGCAGTGATATCTTGCAGAAAAAATGAGGTGTGTTAAATCGGAGAGTCGGAAAGGTTGGCTAATTCCACTGAAAGCTTCTGCTTCGAATACGCTGTTTTCATGCAAGGCTGAGCAGTGGTTGAAACCTGGTGATGAGGACACTATGCGGAATCATAAAGTGAGAATAATCAATTAAATCTGAAAATTAGATAACAAAACCTTAACATCTTATGAGCTGAACCATAAAACTATACCGCAGAACAAAATGGTAAGTCAGGCTGAAGATATCGATTCAATGTTGATGGCGGAGATTTCTTGGGCACAAGATGATATAGAAATAGCAAGCTATCCAAAAATGTAGAGGTTAAAGTGTGTCATGATGATAATTGTCAGCCCTACATGCATTAAAACATGGTGATATATACAACGACGTCGCTCCGGTAGGGCAGGATGCCCCACTGGTTAGTGAGAGCAAGATGGTACAGCATTTGGGCAAGTCCACGGTTTCGGACGTGACATTCTTTCACTTATTCAGTGCTGTTTCTGCAAATTTTGCAACCACAGAAAGATGTAGTTACACAGGGCGTCACGTCCGTGACGCAACTAATTAGCAAACAGTGCACTAATTATAAATCACAACGAACTTAATTCATACCAGAGGCATAGAAGGACACGAGCCTGACATGATGCAGGGTACTTAATGGTCCTTTGCTGCCATGAGTTGCAGAGACCCCACTGAACACGTAAAAAATATCACGAATTTGACCGTGGACTTGCCCATTTGTTATCTTTGTATCTGAAGCTTCCTTTTCCGTAATGTTTGAATTGCCAAATAACCACTTCCTTTAGTGTTATTCCAATCCCTGATGGTGTTTGGGACGAAAGAATTACGAATTACGATTACAGTTTTCCTAGACCCCCCCCCCCCCTCACATTTGTGAAGACATTTAATGGCGGCATCGACGTCAACATTGATACTGAACTATAGGGACTTGAATGATCGCAGTTTCCAAAGGCAGTTACCCCCGTAGACTTCATCTTGGTCAGCCCGCGACATTTTGACCTCGAGATACAATCTTGGCGCTTCGCCAGTTTACGCTTTGTTTGACTTTACCGATATGAATACTTGTTGCTCTGTTTCATTGTGTCTGTCTGAACCATTGGATCCAAATATATCGCTAACCATTGAATGCATGGGCAACTTTTTCACAATAGACTAAACCACAAATGATGGCACGCGCACCATTCAGGATAATTCACAACCTCTGTTCAAATGTATTTGAAAGTAATGATCAATTTTATCACACTAAATCAAGCGTCTCCGAGAGACAAAGATATCTCCAACGCATGGTTACCTCAGACTCACAGCAGTTTATGTAATGACGCTGCATGGTTAACCCAAGGATTGCTGAGAGTAGTATCATGAAATAGACGCTGTTTGGTTACCCCAAGGAATACTGGCTGCAGTCTTAATGACGCTGTTTGGTTGACTAACTGGCAGCAGTAGACGCCTAGGGCAAGCGGATTGTCCAGTTATTCAAAAAACTTATATTTTGCAATAAAACTCAGTTTTATGCTCATAAAACTTAGTTTTTGTGGATAAGATATAGGTTTTTTGACCATAACTAAGATTTTCTCCCAAAAAACCTACTTTTTGTCATAAAGCCAACTTTTATAGAAGAAAACTTAGTTCCTTCCATCATAAAACATAGGTTTTTATCAAAAAACTTAGTTTTTGTCAGGAACCTATATTTTATGACAAAAAACCTGGTTTTATACCATACATGTACAACCCCCATTTTATCGACAAAAATGTAAGTTTCCGCACTGAAATGTCCAGTTATTCCATAAAACTAAGTTAATCAGTCAAAAAATCAAGTTTTATGCCTTAAAAAGTAAGTTTTTTATCAGGAACCTACCCTTGTACGCCATTTGTCCAGTTATTCAAGAAACTTATATCTTCTACAAAAATAATGGTTTTATTGAAGAAAACGTTTTTGTATAAAACCAGGTTTTTTAAGCATAAATATAGATTTCTTGGCTATTTGTCCAGTTATTGTCGAAAAACTAACATTTTAAAATCAAAAACTAATTTTTTTACTGATGATTGAAAAACCTATATTTTTGCGTAAAAACTTGTTTTTTTGGCAAAAAACAGGTTTTATTGTAAAAATATACATGTAAGGTTTTATGACAAGAACTAGGTTTTTTAGGAGAAAAACTTAGTTTTTGTCAAAAACCTATATTTTATCCACAAAAACTACGTTTTATGAGCATAAAACTAAGTTTTATTGCAAAAATATAGGTTTCTTGAATAACTGGACAATCCGCTTGCCATAGACGCCTCCCCTTGGCTTTTAACGAGTCCGTATTCCTCGGTTCTTTCTCCCCGATGGGGAGGCACCATGTCAGAAGCAAGCACTTGTTTCATTATCGTCAGCAGAGATTCTGATATCCGCGTTTGCCAAATAAAACGGTCCTAACGCAAACTAGCCAATCCTAACATCCCGTCCAACCCTGATCAGGTCTGACCGTTGTGGCGTACACACTGGTGCACGTTACATTCGTCAAACACAATATTTTTTTACCAACCACAATACACCGTCCACGTGGACAATCAACTCAAGTTCCGATAGATCTCCTTCCGTGTGGCAAACACAACCCTTGGATCGAGTCACCTTAAAAACAAGGCGTGGATACCAAAAAAAACTTGACTGATGTCCAATCCCAAAACGTGTGAATAATCACAATCTCGGACAACAGTGGCGTGATAAACCCACTTTTAGTAGCAAGTTTCTAGAACTTGACGCAATGTTCCCGGAACGCAGCTGTGCTGCCACCTTGCGGAGCATTCAGTTGTCTTGAGCGGAACGCCACGTCATTGGTTTTTTCAGTATATAAGGAATTTGGCTTTTTAGACGCCTGCGGGATTAACGCTGAACTGCATGAACAAAAAGCCCCCATGCGACGAGCAAGAGAATTGCAAACGCCCTGCAAACACCTCAAACGAAGGCTCAGAACATGATAGACCCAACGAGGCCAGGAGGGCGCCACCTTATTTGTCTTCGGGCAACAGAGTTGTCAACATCTCCGGGTACCTCTTAAGCTGGATTTAGCTGCACGCGGTATGCGGATTGCGGAACGCGGTAAGCGGAAAGTTCAATGCATTTCTCATACAACAAATCGCTTCCGCCGGGGATTCCGCGGCCCTATACCGCATTCCGCGTGTCAGCTAAATGCAGCTTTACACTACTCAAAGAAACAAATTATAGTCATTTAGACGGGATTCGAACCGTCGACCTTCTGATTTGTAATCCACCACTCTACCCACTCGGCCAACGAGCCAACTGACAAGAACATGATTTGTGAACTGCTTGAATGTTGACACCTTGACATGATTTGTGTTTGTTACAGAGGTAGGCCTTCGACTTACATAATAATACTGTACTACGAATAAAAGAAAACATGGGAAGCCTACCAACAAGTTCGGTGGCCGAATGGGGAAGGCGGTAGAACAAAGATAATAGGGCGCGGGTTCGGTTCTCAGCTTGGTCAAAAAAAATTCTTTCCAAAAAAGTGTTCAGCAGGAGCTCACCAGAGGATGTTGACACCTTGACAGCTCGAAGACAAATAAGGTGGCGCCCTCCTGGCATCGTGGGGTCTATCATGTTCTGAGCCTTCGTTTGAGGTGTTTGCAGGGCGTTAGCATTTCTCTTGCTCGTCGCATGGGGGCTTTTTGTTCATGCAGTTCAGCTTTAATCACGTGATTTCGACCACCACCATTGACAAAATTGGCCGGTATTGTCTCCTGAACTGTGACAGGGATCAACGCACGCGAACATCAACGCACTGGACTTTTAACAACAATAGATGGATGATATCCATATATTTGCATGTCAAAAATATCAAGGGCCCAGGTCTTTTATAGTGTTGAAATTATTGAAAAATCCTTAGGGGGGGGGGTCATTTTTTGGGGCCACCCGATATGCTGCGACGACCACAACGAAGTTCGTTCGCAGGCTGCGCCACAAAAAGCAGTGTGTACATGTATCTTTTAACTTGGTTAAACTTTGTCCGGTATCTTCATCCGCTGAATGGCATTGCTTTAACAGAAACCAAATTACATTTCTCAAGTGGGTACTGGTGCGGTAACATTACACGAGCCCAGATTCATTGAAAACAAGTTCAAGAGTTTTGAAGCGGCACGTCGTGGTTTAGGCAAAAAAAGTGTTGTATTTACATACATTATTACCATTGAACCATTGTTCCAGGGAAGTAGTTTTAACATTTTGAAGGGCTGTGCTGGAAATCAAACTTTTGTTAACATTTTTCCAATTTAGGCTACTTTTTTGCAGAGATCATTACTCAGTCGTGACTTCGAATTCAAATGGGATTTGGTTCCAAACCAAACCGTGAGAAGAGATTTCGTATCGGTGTTTAACCCGTAGGGTGCATTTTGTAAGCCTGTATACATGTATGGTATCCAAAATATAGCGCAAGAAAAACACACTGACAGTACAAGTAAAAGGTCGTCTTCGATACTCGCAAATTTTCGAACCCAATACAGGTACTTTCTACAGGGTGGGCCACAGAAAGTGTGCCTCTAACAATAGGCAAACAATAGACATGGGGACACTTTCTGTGGCCCACCCTGTAGTAGACAGCCCAGAAGTGAATTTCTGGGATCTCTAGTAAAAAGTGCCTGAGGAAGACCCCGGTTTGGGGTCGAAAATTTGCGAATATCGGAGATGACTTTACTTATAGATCGATTGCACGCCGTTTCCGATCTTTTCCGACCACCGTTGTCAACGCAACAATGATTCCCGATCTCCGTTCGGGCATTGTTGTGCGTCATCTCGAGAAGGAAGTTTCGCGCATGCGCTCGGGCTGGGTCCGGAAGCAATTTCGGGATGGACATGTAAACAAACCGAAACGCGGCTAAAAACTCGATTTTGTACACGTATTACGATCGCTAACATATAAAATGGTGAAAGTATGCATTGTTAAAAACTGTGGGGCACACTTTGGACAATCAAATATCGTGCGGTTCTTCAGACGGACCGGCAGAAGAGGGCCGAGGAGAAGCATGGCAACGCTATCACTCAAAAACGACAAGGTCATTTATTTTCGGACCCAGCCTACTGCGCATGCGGGGAGTTTCTAATTTTAGATTCCCGACCGAGATCGGTAGCCTTGACGACGGCGGTCGGGAAAGATCGGAAACGGCGTGCAATCGATCTATACTGTCCTGCATGTACCTAGGCCTATACATTGATACACTGGACGATCATGATGTCCATTACTCTCTTTCTTCATTACAACCATTGATAGCCTAACCCGTGTTTTCTATTGTTGACCGCCGGTTTTGATTCATCCTGGTCCTGATGCTTCATTTGTCTCATTGGCTGAAAGGGTAAATGTCGTCCTGGGTATATACAAAGATTACCCAGGATCTCAGTCATCACTAAAACAATACCCTGGGTGTAGTTTCGGTAGCCGAACATCACCCAGCATCGTAGTATGACACCTGGATTCGAGGTTGTCTCGCCCGTGGTCACATGACCGCCTGAAGAATGTCAAAAACAGCTACACTCAACAAGTACCGCGGTGCGAGACCGCGAGATTCCACAGGATTTCTAAATAGGACTCGTTCCTAGGCACTGATTGAGGATGCTGGGTGATGTTCGGCTACCGAAAGTACACCCAGGGTATTGTTTTAGTGAAGACTGAGTCTTTGTGTATACCCAGGACGACATTTACCCTTTCAGCGTCTCATTGGCAGGATATTCTCCATCCTGCCACAGCAGGGGTTTTTACCTCGCTCCTCGTCATCCACTCACACAAACTTTGTGTGCGAGTGTATGAAGAGGAACGAGACCAAAGCCCTGCTGTGGGAGGATGGATATTCTCTCATCTTGATTTCCTTCCTTCATGTCTGTAGCCTACAGCTCTCATTGGGTTTATTCTTCGTTTCTACGACGTAACATCTTCTGTTGGGTTGCGCGTTTTGCCCCAGGCTTTGCGTCATAGGACGACGTCAACAATGCATTTTGCCCTGGCTTTGCGTCATAGGACGACGTCAACAATGCATTTTGCCCCGGCTTTCCGTCATAGGATGACGTCAACAATAATGCATTTTGCCCCGGCTTTGCGTCATAGGATGACGTCAACAATGCATTTTGCCCCCGCATTTTGCATTTTGCGGACATTGCTGAAATTACGTCGTGAAAGCGATTATCGCTTGGCCCGGCTTCTGTGTAAGTCCTTAAATTTTACATATTTTATACCATGAAAGTCCTCAAAAGGTCCATGAAATTTTACAGCTGTCTGGGGGAGGAACCCTGCGATAAATACGGTGGTAATGCCCGCTGTACACGATCAAATTTTTCATCCAATGTTTTGGAAGTTCAGATTCCGGGCCTATTGGGGCTTCAGTGTAACCCGCATGTAGGCCTTTATTGAGCATATTCAGAAAATTGGATGAAAAATTTGATCGTGTACAGCGTGCATTAAGCATCTCCATTTCCGACTGCAGTCGTGCACCGTGGCCAAGTACCGAATGGTCCTTATTATGATCAACAGTTTCATTTCTATCAAAGAAAACGGAATGAATTCCTGGTCCTGGACCCCATTTAGGTCATATTCGAAGAGAGTAGCCCAACTATCTTATCTCTCCGCAGGTGGTTAGGAGGGGGCTGATTGTAAAAAATGCCACGAGACCAATTGTTGAATGATGGATGGACGCGTCATCTGTCCATTGTTTTGACAATCAACTCCTTCAGCTTCAACCGGTGGCGGCAGACAATAGAGGGCCAATGAAATTGCCTGATTTGTGGTCTAAGTACACTTGATGATGCTGGTGAATGTCATTCAATAGTACTTGCTATTGTTCGTACAAAATTCACGACAAAAGCAGAATTTCTAGGAGTTTAGCGACTCTTCGTTGATTTTTTTATCTGTTTGTTTAATGATGTAACGGGTAAATTTAGTATGTTTTGTATGTTCAGCTGTTGTTAACAATGCATGGGCATTCCGCCGCTACATTTGCACTTGTTTATTGAGATAATCCTTGAATATTCCTTGAACGGCCAACTCAAACTCGATGGTTTTTCAGACGAAGCGGTTGGAGTGATAACAGGCTTTTTCCACAATTGCTTTTGGCGTGGAGAAGACTTTGAAGATGACAACAGCTTGTATGCATCCGTCCTATCAAAAATATGTTCTATTTTGACATTACATATATCGGGTGGCCCAAAAAATGACCCCCCCCCCTAAGGATTTTCCAATAAATTTAACACTATGCAAGCTGCACTCTTGATATTTTAGACATGCAATTATATGGATATTCCAATCTATTGTAAAAAAATTCAGCCCCAAATATCGAACGGTTTTGACATGACGATAGAATCAAAATTTGAAGTCAAAAAATTTGATGCCGGACTGAAACAAATGTCGGGAGGTGCAAAACGTATCACATCGAAATTAAACACCGCGTATTTCATTGACGACCAAACGGAACTTTCTGAAATTTTACTTGCATAAAGAAGGGGATTTTCTCTGTTTATTGTACAAATTTTAATTTATTTTGTACTTTAAAGGGTTAGTGTGCTAGAGCAAAAAAGGATCAGGTACCGAAAACTCCAATTCCCACACCTGCAGGTGCAGGTCAGTGCAATTTTCGGTACCAGGTTCTATTTTCGCTGTAGCAGACTAGCCCTTCGCGCTGTGAACGTGAAATATGTACCATGGACGCAGACCGTCCGATAGATAATACAGGTGAAATTTCAGAAAATTCCATCAGATGCTAATGAAACAGGAACTGTTTAAGTTCGATGTCATCCCCGCATGACATTCATTTCATTCCGGTGCATCAAATTTTTGGACATATAATTTTGATTTATTCGTCGTGTCAAAACCGTTCAATATTTAGTGCTGAAACTTTTACAATAGATGGATAATATCCATATATTTGCATGTCTAAAATATCAAGGGCCCAGCTTTTATAGTGTTGAAAGTATTGAAAAATCCTTAGGGGTGTCATTTTTGGACCACCCGATATATTATAACATCGACCAATAAAATTGCGTCAAATCAAATCGAACAACAGACATAATTCATTTCGGACATTCAGCGTTTGGATGTCGAGAGTTCCATTCCCATACTGCGGTGAATCTTTCCATGCAACCGTGTGTCGTCACCGATTTCTTTACATCGAAGAGATGATTTAAATTGCCCCATCCTCTACTTCAGACCCCGCCAAACAGACTCCATGTTTTTCTCATCTCCGACATGGGAATAAACGAAGTCGATACGGCGCTGACAGTGGAGGCCACAAGCAACAATTGTCTAACGTCTTTCAACAGGCCACTATTGGGTGTAATAATGCCACCGCTAATGATAGTCTAACGCTTACCAGTCTCTGTGGTTCACTATAATTTGATGAAATATTTCTGATAGGGTAGACTCTGTGCACTCTGGTTTTGTCTGCGGCACGAGTGAACTAAAGACACTCCTTGCAGACGGTGTACTAGTCGGTTCCCCATTGGACCGCACGAACCGTGGGAATGGATAATCGCTGTGAATTGCTAGGGAGACGGAAGCAACAGTGGCGGAGTCTGCGAGCTTCTTACATCCGCCGTATTACTGGGGGGTATTGCCGCACCGCGTTCTCCCTAGGGGTGACTTCTGAGGGGTGTGGATTCGAGAGAAATATAGTTCCAACTGTTTGAAAGTCGAGTCAACGTGATAATTTAGCGTCTTTTCCGTCCAGGCTATCTCCATTCTTTGTGTGTAGGGAGTTTAAACTGTCACGCCCGGAATAGTGATGAATAATAAAGAAATGCCTCATGAAAGGGCCTTTTCTTCTCAGCTTGACCTCAATGTGGCGAGGCTGGTGTTTTATTGTTGATTATGCATGCAGTGCGTGTAAAGTGCTCGGCGTGTCTCCGTGGCCGGGCCTTTCAAAATATCGTCTCTATTTATCAACCACTCGGGAATTGGCTTTTAAAAGAAACGCAATGTATGTCATCGGGGTCGTGCTCGACACGAGCGCGATTCTGATTGGACGTCAGCACGCGTCAGGCGCGCGAGTGTTTGACATGAATACAATGGAGGGACGGAATGCACGACTTGGGAGTAGAGATGTGGTATTTAAGGTCCCCCTCTCGGACAAAAGGGTGTTATTCTATATGCGGTAACTTGGATAATAGTGCCTTGGAACAGCTGAATTCTGTATTTTTTGATATCGTGGAAAGTGTACCATAACCACACAACAAGGAATTTTCTGCTTGGGACTTGGCTACAAAACCTAAATGTCATGGCGCATAGCATGACGACGGCCACAACGACCGTGAAGACGCAGGATATGTTAAGTCTGGCGCTGACGCACATCACCGCAGATAATGGCTT
>NMRB01000235.1:149148-169587 GCA_002633025.1 Notospermus geniculatus | reverse complement strand
TTACCCCCGTAGACTTCATCTTGGTCAGCCCGCGACATTTTGACCTCGAGATACAATCTTGGCGCTTCGCCAGTTTACGCTTTGTTTGACTTTACCGATATGAATACTTGTTGCTCTGTTTCATTGTGTCTGTCTGAACCATTGGATCCAAATATATCGCTAACCATTGAATGCATGGGCAACTTTTTCACAATAGACTAAACCACAAATGATGGCACGCGCACCATTCAGGATAATTCACAACCTCTGTTCAAATGTATTTGAAAGTAATGATCAATTTTATCACACTAAATCAAGCGTCTCCGAGAGACAAAGATATCTCGAACGCATGGTTACCTCAGACTCACAGCAGTTTATGTAATGACGCTGCATGGTTAACCCAAGGATTGCTTAGAGTAGTATCATGAAATAGACGCTGTTTGGTTACCCCAAAGAATACTGACTGCAGTCTTAATGACGCTGTTTGGTTGACAACTGGCAGCAGTAGACGCCAATGGCAAGCGGATTGTCCAGTTATTCAAAAAACTTATATTTTTGCAAGAAAACTTAGTTTTATGCTCATAAAACTTAGTTTTTGTGGATAAAATATAGGTTTTTTGACAAAAACTAAGATTTTCTCCCAAAAAACCTACTTTTTGTCATAAAACCAACTTTTATAGAAGAAAACTTAGTTCCTTCCATCATAAAATATAGGTTTTGTCAGGAACCTATATTTTATGACAAAAAACCTGGTTTTATACCATACATGTACAACCCCCATTTTATCGACAAAAATGTAAGTTTCCGCACTGAAATGTCCAGTTATTCATAAAACTAAATTATCATTCAAAAAACCAAGTTTTATGCCTTAAAAAGTAAGTTTTTATCAGGAACCTACCCTTGTACGCCATTTGTCCAGTTATTTAAGAAACTTATATTTTCTACAAAAATACTGGTTTTATTGAAGAAAACGTTTTTGTGTAAAACCAGTTTTTTTAAGGATAAATATAGGTTTCTTGGCTATTTGTCCAGTTATTGCCGAAAAACTAACATTTTTAAACCAAAAACTAATTTTTTTACTGATGATTGAAAAACCTATATTTTTGCGTAAAAAACTTGTTTTTGGCAAAAAAAAAGGTTTTATTGTAAAAATATAAGTTTCATGACAAAACTAGGTTTTTTAGGAGAAAAACTTAGCTTTTGTCAAAAACCTATATTTTATCCACAAAAACTAAGTTTTATGAGTTTTATTGCCAAAATATAGGTTTTTTTGAATAACTGGACAATCCGCTTGCCATAGACGCCTCTCCTTGGCTTACGAGTCCGCATTCCTCGGTTCTTTCTCCCTGATGGGGAGGCACCATGTAAGAAGCAAGCACTTGTTTCATTATCGTCAGCAGAGATTCTGATATCTGCGGTTGTCAAATAAACGGTCCTAACCCAAACTAGCCAATCCTAACATCCCGTCCAACCCTGATCAAGTCTGACCGTTGTGGCGTACACGCTGGTGCACGTTACATTCGTCAAACACAATATTTTTTTACCAACCACAATACACCGTCCACGTGGACAATCAACTCAAGTTCCGATAGATCTCCTCTCGTGTGGCAAACACAACCCTTGGATCGAGTCACCTTAAAAACAAGGCGTGGATACCAAAAAAAACTTGACTGATGTCCAATCCCAAAACGTGTTCACCTCTCATTTTTCACATTGGATGTTTGTCAGGGTGTGCTCTACACGGGTAGAGTGAGAGCTGGATTTGAGAGCAGAGTGCTCGCGGGATCAACTAATTGTTATCAATTAGACTGTAATGATTAACAGTGCACTCAATGAAGGAGTGTGCAACACGACCGAGACAGGGAGTGGGCCATGAAAACACCTGCATTGGATTGGTGGCCCAGGGTATTCTTTTATGTGAAAAAAACACTTTTCTTTCCCAAAGTGCTTAAGGGTACTTGGACCCTAAGTGCACCGTCGCTATGTCCGTTGCTTGTTGATAAGAAGAGATGATTTCTATAATGAGGCCATTCAGGGCTAAAGTATCAGATTGATGGTGATGAGGTTGTTCAATGATGACAGCGATTGGGATCGGAAATGATTTCATGGCAAATGGTCTGATGTTTAAAATGTTGGTTTCAAGGTGGCGTTCCTCGGGTCTCTTATCTGCATCGATCTTATACATAATGTATACTTTCAGGGCATCCCGTGTCATGTTGACGGCTACCGGCATCACCTGTTGAGGGAAGACGACGCCTTGTTCGAGAGAGAGATCGTGATGCTGTTACCATGCCAACCGTACCTAAATATTGTGGCCAGGGCTAGGATTGGTGACAAATTGAATAATTTTCTTCTATGCACAACACAAGTGTCGAGTTGTGGAAGGGAATACATGTAGTATCTTGGCCAGAGTATAATATTCCCAGAGGTTTCCTGTCAATGTTTTTGAGCAAATGAAGAAAGGTTGACCCTCAAGTCTTCGTATAATAAGTTTGGAGTCAAAAATATGATGTGCAACGTCTAAAAGGTTAAAGAAGTTACACCAAGAATAGAGGAGACCTCAGCAAACACTCATTCACTAAACTTCTTCACTGACATAGAGTGGCTCGTCGTGAACCTGTGTCAGCCACAGTGGCTCTCCGTGAACCTGTGTCAGTGCAGACTTTCTGATTCAGACTGAACTTTGATTCGATGAGGTATTAATGTAAATATTGAGAGATGAGATGTAACATTACAAACGCCCTCAGATCATCACTTATACACTGGTGGACAGAAATATTAGGATACTTTCCAAATTCCTCTTTTGCCTTCCCTTTGCCTCTAACCACTGGTTATTTTTCTTACTAATCAGAACATTTTTATCTTGGCAAGTGGGTTATATAATCCCATGAGATTACCCTTGCCAAAGGGTATTGACATGGGGTTGCTGATATATGAATAACAAAGACAATCATGATGTGCTTCGTCCATTCTTGTCACCTCCAATAGCTTTAGCCTTTGAATTTGAGAGGTTTGAATGGCACCCATCATAATTATCTTTGTTATTCATATATCAGCAACCACTTGTCAATAACCTTTGGCATAGACATTCTCATGGGATTATATAACCCACTTGCCAAGGTAAAAATGTTCTTATCAATGAGAAAAATAGTGAGTGGTTAGAGACAATAAAGGAAGGAAAAAGAGGAAAATGACTTAGAATTTTGAAAGTTTCCTAATATTTCTGTCCACCAGAGTACCAGAATCTATGAAAGACTTATTAATCTTATTTATTTTGGTTTTCTTCACTGATGGTAAATTTCTGTAACCAGCCAACACTGATACAGCTATAACACTCATCCAGACTGTTTTACATGTATGTAGGATCACACTTTAATTTAATGTTGTTTTTGCTTCACAAGGATACAGCATTTGTTTCCTAAAGTGCATTCTAGATGTGTCGGAGTCGAGCTGCACTCGATCGCTTAACGATTTTCATCGCTGATTTCTGGACAACATTTTGTTTTAGAATATGTTGGGTCAGATATGTCACAGAATGACACATAAAGACATGCCAACACGTTTGTTATGTTTCCTGTTTCATGACCGTATTTATATAATCACTGACATCTAATCGTTCATTAATCACATGATGACCGACTCATATTTTAACTGAGCTCATTAAGGCCTTTTTTTATTACTTGGTTTACGGGACCGCTGACGTTGAAATTGCCAAATTCAGAAGAAAAATAATTGATTTTTGGTTATTGTTGTTTTTTCTCCTCCGATCCCGTGCATCAAAATAAACCTCTGAAAAAATAAAACTTCAAATTTCCCAGTTATTTTTTCCTGCTGACGTTTTGTTTCAGCTTCTTGATGTCGAAAAAATAGCCTAGTGATTGGGAGCCATCATGGTGGAAATATTTCTTCCTCCTCTTCTCCGCAGAGCATGTTAAGATATATTTCGAAAAAAAACCCAGTATACGCTGATTTTTTCATATAATGTATCAAAAAAATCAGTATACGCTGATTTTTCCCCCTCCGACTTACGATTTCCTACCAAATTTCTCGTAAACCAACTAATTAAAAAAAAACGGCCGAACTTGTTTTGTTAAAAAACGATGTTTTTGATGCTATCTAGGCCCTGTAGTTGTATAGATCATCTTCCTCTGACCAAGATATCAGCTAACAAGAACGATTTAATGACCTGTGTTTTTACGCTTCTATGTTGCCATATTTGCTACTGCTGTCAAAACTGCTGTTTGATTTATATTTCACTTGTTCGCTTGCGCAAAATCTTATTCGTTAACATTATATTGTACATTCATTTATCATGTTAATTGCTTTTTAATATTTGATTTCTAACGATTTCATCTGCTGTAGGCCGTATGCTGTCAAACCCAATAACCAGTTAAAGGGAGACATCCGAAAGAATTGCCCTGCGGGCACTAGTTATTTTTGTTTTGATTAGCACACAGCGCCGTCTGTTAATCAACGGTGACACTACGCTATGGCACAGGCCCCTGGAGAGCTATCAGTGAGTTTAGAACACGTATCTAACCAAAAAAACACTCCGAACTCACGGGGTGTGTTTTTAGATACGTGTTGTGTTTTTTAGCTACGTTTGGTTAGGTACGTGTTCTAAACTCACTGATAGCTCTCCAGGAGCCTGTGCCATATCGTAGTGTCACCGTTGATTAACAGACGGCGCTGTGCGCTAATCAAAACAAAACCAACTACTCCCCGCCGGGCAATATCTTTCGGATGTCTCCCTTTAAATTACCCATCGCCAGTGGCTGCACGTAACACAGTTTGAAGTACCGGTACATGTACGCCATATCCATGTAAATATCCGCTATTGTACGGTGTGTGCTCCCTCTGTACATGTAGGTTGCATTCGGGTTTCGACACGGTGTTTTCTTTCATTGTATTCCTTGCTGCTGTAGAAGGTACAAAAGCTTTAACTTGGCCAACTGCTGCTGTCATAGTATGTGTCGTACATGTAGATGTACTCATCTCGGTGAACTTGTTATCAGTTCTTTGTACCATGATCATGATTGTATTATTTAATTATGCTGTTGTTCTTACAGGACAAAATGTTGACGGTCGGAGGGTTGTATTGTTACGCTATATTCTATGAATGTCCACTGAGTGAAGGCACAACAACACTGCACAAACTCTTGTTGAACACTTTTCTGTCCTTCCGTACACGTTTATAACCCACCATTCTCCAAATTGATTCTAGCAATACTAAATTTTCCTTACTTTACTCCACCCCCACCTTCCTATCTCAAATGCGTTATTTGACTGCCGACGTAGAGGGAGCCACCTAGCGACAGTAAGACGAACTACAAAAATGCATTACAAAATGTATGTAGTAAATCGTTAGTTAGTCCCTGGGTTGGAGAGTGGCGCGGTGGCGCCGGCTGTCGAGAAAAAGTGGCAATACCGTGGTCCTTTAATCGTTGGAGTACTGCAGCTTTCTTCTCTTTTTACAACTTACCGCCATCTTCATCAACTCTTTTCTTCGTCCATGGCACTTCGCAAAGAGTTCAAACAAACTGATCCATCAACGCTTTTTTGGTGTTCTTATACCATCCTTCACTGCTGTCTCCACCTCAGAAACCCTTCACTGCTGTCCCCTCCACCTCCGAATCTTTCAGTGCTGTCTCCACCTCAGAACCCGCTCTCGTCTCATAAACAACTCAGTGATAATTTTCTATAGTAGAATCGTCAGTAGGTTGAAGAAGAAAAAGAGTAACGTCGGGAGAAATAGATGCCTTTAATACTGCCGATGAGTCGACCCTGGATATGTTGGTTTAGAAAATGACTTTTGACCACATATATTATCTGTTGGGTAAATGCTTTAACCTTTGTATGCTTCCCTGCTTTGCTTATTATGTTGAATGTTAATTAAATCATGTTTCTTTTCAGTATTTAAGTGTGTAATTTGTACGTCAGAAGATATTTTGCGAAATAAAGATTTATGGTTTGTAAATTGATATCCTTCTCTTCTTAACGTTTCCGTCCTTCAAACAACCGACGCCATCTAGCGTCTGTCAACAGAACTAGCACAAGACACAATTTTGGTGTTTGAATGAAGCCGAGAAAGTGCTTTTTTGCTTCAGTTTTGTACATGGTTCTTCATCAATGCATTGGTGCGGCTGAAAGGAAGGTTAATCATTTACTTGTGTTCGTTCATATTAGCCTTGGTACACTTTGGTTACACCTGTCTGAAAAAGCCCGGACTTTTCGAAGCCCGGGTCTGAAATAAGCCCGGGCTTCTTGAGCATGTATGCGGCATGTATGGGGTTTAAAAACCAAGTGTGCTGAAATCTAATGTCCCCACCCGTCTGATGTCCCCCTGCATTGTTTGTCACAGGATTAAGGATCTTCAATTCAATTCAATGGTGCCGCTTAATCCGTAAATGTATTGTTGGGGGACATCACATATCGGGGTACATTAGATTCTACTACACCGGGCTTTATTTAGACACGGCGATTCATAGGCGTAAACGCAAAAAGCCCGTGCTGAGCCCGGACTTTTATGTAGTGTAAACAAGGCTTCTTATAGGCCTAAGGCATGTTACAGTCAACCTGATCATCCATGATTATCGCTATTCGTGAGAGGTCGGGCGGTTCACCTTTTGAATTCGAATTGTAAGAACATACCAGAGGCGTACATGTAGCTAGCGGGGGGAGGGGGCAAATGACCCCCAGAGCAAAAAGGGACTAAGCAAATTTTTCCTCTAAAAGGTCATTTTCCCTCTTCAAGCCAAGCTATTGTGGTGTCAGATGTCGGGAAAATGCATCTGACAGGATGTAGATTTTCAATTTTGTTTCTGGGGAGGACCTCCAGACCCCCCCCCTCTGACTTCGACCTCCAGATTCTGTCAATTTTGCCCCCTAGGCCATAAAAAGCTAGCTACGCCCCTGAATACTGCTTCCCCAATGCAAGGTATACTGGCCTAAAGGTGCCCACAGGTCGACATTGCGTCCTGAAGCAACTCGCGGCAACTAGCTTTCCGGCGATGGAAGCAACTCGGAGTGCAGTTGCCGATTTTGTCGACCTGAGCGCGCTTGCGTCTCCCATCTTGTCCAAACAAGGCTATCGACTCCGTCTTTAGCCTTGTCCGAATCCTGTCATCTTTTCCGTTAATGCATAAATTATTAATGAACTTGACCCCGCCTCCGAGCCAATCAGAACTCGCGAAACAAATCACCGTTTGACACTTTCTTTGCTCTTCACGCTCGCATTTGTAACATGGATTTTGATTGGCACGTCGATTTTCCTTCGCGCCCCGATGATTGGCTGAGGCTCTCTCACCCCCTCAGAAACGGGAAATGTGATGGATTCGAACCAGGCTAGATGGCCGTCAGGCCAGATAGACTGGTGAGCACCAGATGGCGTCTCCGAGCAACTGGCGGATGCATCATGAGCGTGCTGTTCGAGGTAACTACCAGTTGCTCAGAGTTCCTCTCAATCGCTGAAATGTCGACCTGAGCGGCGTGGTGGTTTTTTGATCTGCGACGGATCCATCGAGTTGCTCCAAGGCGCAATGTCGACCTGTGGGCACCTTAACCCCGCCGGTCTTTCAATATCTCGTGACCAAACTGACCTCACATGCTCTTGAGTCTACAAAAGAAATCTCTCCACAGAGTCATATATCACACGGGTTCTGGTGAAGGGATATTTGAACAGCCGAAATTGTCCAAATATTCAACCGACTTGTCGAGCAGAAGTAAAACACACGCTAAACACGCGAGAGATAAGCAAGGCCGATAGACAAAATGGTGGCACACTTTACTTTATCGCCAAGATGCCAACTGGAATCTTGAAGTGCTTACAACCGACAAATTTAAAATATTCCTTCTGGTAGATTTTTATCGTATCATTTACCTACATGTATACCAAAGTTCTTCAGCTATTTCCTAATCAAAATACAACGTATTAGGTTCGGTACATTACATTGGCATTCTCACAGAGTTATGATACAACTGGCCCTCTCTGGCCCACAGGTCGACATTGCGTCCTGAAGCAACTCGCGGCAACTACCTTTCCGGCGATGAAAGCAACTCGGAGTGACCGATCAGTTGCCGATTTTGTCGACCTCAGCGCGCTTGCGTCTTCGAGCAACTGCCGGATCCGCTAGTTGAGCGTTTTGTTCGAGGTAACTGCCAGTTGCTCCGAGTTCCTCTCAATTGCTGAAATGTCGACCTGCGTGTGGTGGTTTTCTGATCTGCGACGGATCCGTCGAGTTGCTTCAAGCCTGCATGGGTACAGCTGTGTGGGCTACAGGTCTTCACAGGACGTGACAAGCGCTGAGGTAGTCCATGTGTTCTACTTCGTGTACTGACCCCTCGTCCGTGCCGATCGAGGCGGCAGAACACTGATACAACTGCCCCCCCCCCCCGTTAGGCCTGCCTGTGTAACTGAAGACCTCACTGGACGTGACAACCGCTGAAGTCCGTGTTTTANGCCCCCCCCCCTCTGTTAGGCCTGCCTGTGTACAACTGAAGACCTAACAGGACGTGACAACTGCTAAAGTCCGTGTTTCACTTGGTATACTGACTCCTCCTCCGTGTCCGAGGAGGAAGCACACTGATCCTTCGTTTCTGCTTGGCAGCGGATGACTGGTCAAAAAACCACTTCTCGTTGGTTTCAGCAATGTGACTTGGTATCGAACACTTGGTATTAAATTCACGCTGTGTCCTTAGGAAGTTATATAACCGCCAGTTGACGCCATCTTTAGAAAATGTTCTGGTGACGTCACCATGTTCTTCATGTTTCGTGATGGTCAGACCTTCATCATCTTCCTGTATGCTCACCTTATCCATTTTCTCTCTCGTCTGCTTATTCAAATCCGACGTGTTTACTTTCTTACGCCCAGCGTCCATTTTACTTTGACCCACAAAAGTTTTCGTTTTACATGTACCACTTACGTCATCTGTGACGACAACTTTCACAGAGCCGATGCTGCTTCCATCGACTTTAATATTGGTACCAGGGATCTCATTCTTGATGTCACACTCTCCGAGTTTGACTTCATCTGTTGCCGGCCCCGTCGCTGGAGGATGGGTGTGTTGTATCGCCGCGCTAGGAATCAAAGCAGGCCTAGCGTTTGTACAATGCGGCAAATGATCAAGGTAGGCCTTTATAAGGTCGGGAAGTTTACCCTGTCTTTCTAGCGACACGAAAAACGACTCAGTCATGTCCTCCGTACAGTGTAAGGTCCGTGAATTCATGCGCCGATGTTTCATAGCCATGTTTCTGACGGTGTTGCATAAAAAACATGATGTAACCATCTGGTGTCCATTGGACAACATAGGGGGCGCTGTCTTTGGTCGTGTGATCGGTGTCCGATCGGGGACACCCGAGCCTGGATTGGATCGTCCGCCATTTTGGGATCTATAGGACATTCTGGACGACAAGGTTGACCTAGAGGCCAGGGTACCTCTTGGTGTATCACCGTCCCCCGGCAGTGATAGCCTCGCTGACCTGATTCGAATTGTGCGGGCGTCCTGCTGAAACTTTCTCTCCGCAATGTGACGCTGTTTTCTGATCTGATACAGATTGGTGGTGAGGCGGGTGTCCTCCAGCCTGTTCATCAAGTGGGCCTTATGTTCGCTCTCCGTGCTCCACATTGAGAGAGATTTCAGATGAGACTTGAGAGAAGTTTTTCCATCTCGCCCCCTCTCGCCGAATGCCGCGGGAATCGTGAGTGGCTTCCGGTTGATGAGCTCAATTTCTTCGCCACAAGCATCGGACACCGACAAACTCTTGCCTTCCATGTTTGAAATATCCTGTAAGAGGAATAGACGGAAAAGAAAGTTTCAATTTTGTCGTTGATAATGCTACTCTCAACTTGTCCGTCACTAATACTCAAATACCACTGACGGAAAGCCGAGCAGACACATCGTTATTAAAGGGCCTGTCACACTGAAGTAGTTCTTAAAACGTCCTGCCCCGTCCTAAATAAATCGTAAAACGGGCTAGAACGTGTAACCCTTGGCCAAATAATGCCTGGATGTTCTGGAACACCCTTCCCGTCCTTGAAGTTCGTAAAAGGACTGTGTAAAAAGTTGCCACTACGTCCACTCTGTTCGCACACAGTTTGAGCGCGTTCGGCAAAATTTTCAAGAACGTACTGAGAACTAGCTCAGTGTGATTGGGGCATTACTCCGCTCCTCCACAACGTTTGGACGAAGAAGACAATTCCAGGATTCGTATCTGATAGAGCGGCAATTGAAGGAATTGGTTTGGAGTTTGCGAAGGAGCGGAAGCTTTATATCTTCGTACGACTTACCGTAATGTTTTCACACTCTTCTTGGGATCGCTCAGGAACATCCTCTTTGGATAGAAAAGGAATACTTTCGCTTTCCTCAGCGCTAACTGGACAGATGATAGTTCCGCCAATCCTCGAAAAACAGTTTGGAACTGAAATGGGTGAGGTCAGCGTTCCTGTGATTGAAGTGGAGATCCTTTAATCAAAGCCACCGATTGACCTCATATTCAGGGCGATTTTCTAATCCACTGTCCACTCATTGATTAGAATATTTAACAGATGTGCATTTTTTGCTATCCGTCGGTCAATAATTTGCTTGGCTGTCCCAAAGGCACACGAGAGATCTTGTAAAAGAAGCGGTTCCGTCCGTGTTCTTATCCAAATACACTTGGTATTGTTATGAGGATAATCACCTTCTACTCTAAACAATCACGATTTTTAATCAGTGTCTCCAAGGCAGATATCAACGTTTATGATAAAACCAGTGAGTTGTTAACCAGATAGGTCATGTTGTTCTCCACATAAGCCTCCTCAGATTTCACTAATGCATGTGTCGAACACCTGAGAGGAACATGCCAAAGGTTAGTGACAAAACCCGGAATGAAACGAAACGAAATGAAATCATCGAAATGGGACTCCCAAGGAATTTGAGAATTAACGCAGGCCTAATTAAGTGTCATTATGTTGCAGACGTATGCGTCCGCCTTGAAATTGACGTTTTTTCGACATACATGTACCACACAAAATCAAATTGAATTATTATTTTAAAATCAATTAGAATTATCATGTACGAAATAGCCTTCGGTGCTCCTCAAGCTACCAACCTCGTCCCCAGGGGTATAGTTCGCTTAGACAACCTCTGACCACTCGCTCACTAACCCCTGGAATCAGCTTTGGATTTGACGCATTTGATTGGTTGACAGGAAACCGTCAAATATACCCAAGAACATACCCAAACAAATTTTCAAAATATTTTGGATCAAATCAAAAGCTTACCTATATCCAGGTTTGATGATTTTTTGTAAAAACAATTTTAAAAAGTACGAGTGAGTATTTCAGATTAATTATTTTGACTCGTGCTGCCACCTACAATTAGACCAAGATTCCTGGTCTAAAAACCAAAGCTGATTCCAGGGGTTAGTGACGCGACCGCCATATTGTCAGAAAGCGAACGACCCCTGGGAACGAGGTTGTCAAGCTACTGCCCGTTTTTGTTCTGCGTTTTCTTCACTCATTCGGTTGGTACATAAAGCAAGCGCCAATGTCGGAGCAGATTCTCCGTTAACCACTTAATATCGGTATTACAAACAATAAGACAATAAATTGAAAATAAATTGACGCAAATCAAGCCCATTTCAATGATTTCATTTCGTTTCGTTTCGTTCCGGGTTTTATCACTAACCCATGCCAAAGATTGGGTTTGATTTCTCTTGAAGTGCCTCTGGTTGTTCCTTCTTTGGACTGGGAGTAATTTTATAAATATTTGTTCAACACAGAGTTGGTTGACTAGCCTCAAAAAGACTCGCATCATTGCTTATCGATCAGAATTTCTGCATAACCACTAAATAAGGTTGACTTAGTGCGATATCCAAATAAAGCGAGTGTGTTTTGCACTGTTTAGACAAATCGTTGGCCTGTAAACTGTTTTCGCTTTGTTCTGTGGACCCATGGGAAATTTGAAGCCAGTAAGGAATCCGCTGCTGACCTTCATCAAAAGACTTCGAATGTCTGCAATGTGTATGATGGGACTATAAATGAAATGAACGATAAAGATACCTGAAATGTTCAATGAACCATCCACGCCTTTTATTGATGGAACCCAGAAAGCTTTGGGCGATTTTGCCATGCGTGGAGCTGTGCATCGACCAAGAGAATCTATAGGGCCGTTTAGACGACAAGCCAAAAAAACACGTTCGGGGCCGTATGCACCAAACGAAGATTATCCTGAACTCAGGTTGAGCCACAACTTTGCAATTGTTCAGGTTTGACAATGGAAAAGTTGTGGCTCAATCTTAGTTCAGGATAATCTTCGCTTGGTGCATACGGCCCTCAGATTCCATTGGATCCGATCGACCCGCATCGGGTCTCATTTGCGTTTGGACGAGATTTGAATGTGGTCGCATGTGGTCCAATGCGGTCCAATGTGGATTCGGGACCATTTTAAATCTACATTGGACCGCATTGGGTGGCGTTTACACGCAAGAGTTTTGAACCACAATCGGATTCGATCGGATCGCATGCGGATTTTTGCCTGTCATCTAAACGGCCCTTATGTTTTACTAGTCAACGGAAAGTCACCTAAGCCTTATTCCTTTGGTTGGAACAAGACTATTGTCAGAAGACCATTTGCCTCGTTTTGACATTAGTTTACCCCACGCCAGTCGTTTTGCCAATTGCCTTTCCTGGGGAACACACCGGGAATCCAATTGCCTTTCTTGGCGAACACAGGCGGAATCCAATTGCCTTTCTTGGCGAACACACTGAGAATCCAATTGCCTTTCTTCAGAAACACAGGGGGAAATCGCTTTCTACACCCTTCTTTCATTCCTCCTCCTTCTTCTTCCTCTGACCTGTGTAGACTATATTGCCCTCTGCTAATTTGTCAATATTTTGATACAAAACTTTGCCATTCATGTGACATAGAAATATGAGTACCTGTCGGTACCGTCGGTTATCCCAACAGGTTTATGTAAACATTGACATTCCTGTTTAAGATTGCCCTGCACGTGATCCGGTAAATTTGCACCTTCTTTCGGCACCCACCATAATTTCTTCAATCTATTCATGAAATTTGAGTGGATTACGGCGCTTAATGCAGCACGAAAGTGAAAATATGAATAACGCCCTGAGCTATTTTATAATGCAAACACACGATCGAACAACGAGCATACATCACAACACCTAACGGAAATTACCGACCTTCACACGAGCATGACGTCATCAGGTCTTTCGGCAGACGGGTGCTTCGGGGTTCACAACGCGTTTCAGGGACCCCGATTCGGTTTCTCTCTCGAACGGATCGGCGACCCGAAAATGCTTTGGTAACCCACACTGGCCGAGGTGTTTGTTGTACGTTATGAAGACGTGGATATATCTAAAGAAACGGAAGGAAATTATTCTCCATTGTGTCTCACAGGTCGGCGCTAGGCGGCACTCGGTATGCACGCACCAACCTGTGTCCGCGCGCGCGGCGCATCACACCAAAAGTTGTTAGTTTCTAAATACGCGAGCCAAATCTCAACTTGAACTGGGTAATCACGTGATCTACTTCGCCACGAACGTAAACCCTAGGAAAATAGCGATATGAGGCTTATTTCTTGCAAACTTTGCAAATAATTGACTGATACATGTATTTCATTTCTGATGAGAAATTGTCATAGATATGACATTGTTGAGAAGAAAAGGATGATATTTGGGTTTTGACCCCGGCAGCTATTTACTAAAGTACATAGCTGTCAGTGGCTAACATGACATGTACAGCATACAGTGTATCTCAATATACAATATAGGCCTATGTATGTCATAATCATGACAACAACTGAACACTATTCCAGGCTCTACAATAAAATGCTCTTTGTCGAAGTTTTCCAACAAAAACGAGGAAGACATGGACATGAACTGGGGAATCGACCGCCGTCTTGAAAATGCAAAAGTAGTCCCACAATTTCCCATGATGCCTTGAGCGCGCGGTGACAGGTCAGTGCGAGCTACGAGCGCTCCCTGTCGTGACAATGAATTACTCTCATCTATGAAAGCATCCAGTTATTAGAGCCTTTGCGTCATTTCGGAATTTCCTGCCACCACCAAGAAAATACATATAAAAATTAACAGCATGATTGGAGGTCGACAGCTCAGCAAAAGCGAAAGAAAGAATAATTATTTGTGCTTGTAACCGCGGGTCCCCGCGATGGAACTTTTCCACTAAACCAGGGACGGTCATGATCACGTTGAGAATCCCGAATGGCATGCAGAGAACCAAGAACGCGAGAGAAACAAAAATTAACATTCGAGTCAGTTGTTTGTCAACGGCAGACGAATGTCTCCCATCGTCTACCCCCATCTGCATTCTTTTATTACTGGCTCGCTTCATGCTGATGATGATGAGAATGTTACAGACGATGATGATGGCAAAAGGAATCAATCCGCCAACAGTTAGGCCGTACCAGCCGAGGACTGGCTCCAGCCATGGCGGATTCGTCCGGTACAATCTCGGCGCCTCCAACCACGAATCGGCGAAGACCGGAACATTACGTGAAAAATATACTGATATTGACGAGTCCAGGGATGACAATGGTCAATACAACGGCTTTGACAGCCCGCTTGTGGCAGTGCACAGTGATTTTACCTTGAAGGGGAACATGACGGCCAAGGCCCTGTCTACTGTCATGGCTGCCAGGGCAAGCCGAGATGACTGGGCGCTGGTGTGGATGAAATACCACAAAATCCTGAAAAGGAAATTACACTGTGGTATGTCATGGACTAATGATTGAAGTAGTAGAGCCTGACCATCCATGATGATGTGCGCATTCATTTGCCCCTTGGGTGCACTCTTGGGCTGTATTGGACTCACTATAGAGTTTTCGCAAAGCCCCCGAAACGGCCAACCCCAACGCGAACGTCAACCCTTTTGTTCGGTGCTCTCTTCGTGGCACCGAACAATGGGTCTGGCGTTCGCGTTGGCGTTTCGGGGGCTTTGCGAAAACTCCCTATTGTTCTCAACTGCACCCGAACAGGCCGAGAACAAGGAACGTACACTCGAGTCTCGAATAGGTAAGTGCCTGTTACTATAGTTTCACTTCTGGCGTCAAAACGGCGGCCTAAAAACGCCATTTTTTTCAAGAATACTTCTGAAAAATCAAAATTATTCAGTTTAGAATAAGGATATGTCATTCATGTCATTTCTGCTTGATCCAAACCTCGATTATTTACACTATGACCTGACGAAAAATCAAAATAAAATTGCCGCAGGTGTCCGCCATTTTTGTTCTCGACTGTTCCCGTTCGCACCACCGACCGAGGTGGTGTGAGATTCGGGAACAGGAACACGTTCCCGAACGGGTTCTCGGCTGTTCGACTCATTTTTCCAGAACACCGTTCTCTGCACCAGAACACATAAGAACAGGAGTCGAATACAGCCTCAAATGCACTCCGTTAACGGAGTGCATTTGAGACCCCATGAGTGACGTATAGGATCTGTCCTAATCATGAGTTTGAAATAGGTCTAAAAAGACATCCTCCACTACTCAGGTCGTGTAATCATGACTTTCTGGTGATGAGTTCACTCTCAGACACTTAATTATGGGAAGGGGAAATACTTACAGTATTATGTCATATCTGTAACTTATTCTTGCTCCGAGTTCATGGCTTACAAGAAGTCTGTAGATAAAGGTTTGGAGCAGGTGAAAGTTATCAATGAGAGCCAAAGAACTCATATAAACACATGTACTGACATAACGATTTTCACGTTTGGTGGTTATCATCAGCGACACAAAATTTCCTGTTAACCCGAAAAAAATGGTCAATAGAGGCCACCATTTGACGACGAATATCAATGGAACGTTCGTCATCCAAAATAAGACGGGCAAAGCGCGAAGGTTTCCGTCGACTGTTGAGAGCGGTGGCGTCTCCAAGGAGGTCATCACCGGTGAAACCATATCTGCCACTCGGTGATTGCCGCGAAGTGGGTGATTTTGATTTTTTTGAAATCACTTAAATAATGTGTAGTCAGACTAGAATCATATGTCGGCGAAATCCTCGTTAGACGAATGATGAAAAACTCAGAATTGACCAGCAACAACAGAAGACTGATTCCCAATCCGAACGCTGCGGTTTATATACTAAAGCCATCTAGCGATTGGAGCGGGAACCAGCCAAAGTCTTGAGGGTCTCCGGGGAATCGAGTTGTGCGCGGTTTGCATACCTACCACTTCCCTGGTATGATGTGTTATGATATGAATGGGTTGGAAATAAAGTCGCGTGTCGTAGGGTATGGAGAATAGTGAGGTTTCGCAAATCTGACGAAACACGAAGTACAAAATACGAATCTCAACTTCATTTCCATGACATAATGTATTTCAGGAGATGATTGCTACATGTACCACAAATGTCTCTGCTGCCGAGAGAGTTATGGTGCATCTTCAATTTTTAAATTTCCACTTCGTATCTATGAAGTTGAAGCGAAAGATAAATTTCAAAGTTTAATATACACCGAAACTCTATCGGTCTAACGTCATACGCTAAAAGACGCTCTTGGAGCAGGCGATATTTGTGGTACCAACCATCTCCTGAAATACATTACGTCATGGAAATGAAGTCCAATTTCGTACATGTATTTCGTGCTTCATCTTTCGTCAGATTTGCGAAACCTCACTAATAATGCTTAACGTCCACCTTCTGTCAACGCTCTATTCGGGTCTATAGAAGCATTTCACGACAACGAATAGTTCCTGAGTTTGCCGGACAACCACCGTGAACTACCAGCCCCGCCGTCCAAATCTCAGTCCGACTCTGTAGGTCTTCGACTCATCCTGTCTCCAGAATTCATAAACTTGAAAAGTGCAACACGGATATCCTTTCGTGCTTCTCCTGAACATGAACCCACTACCGCAGTGTAAGTTTACCCAGAGAGTCTTAGTAAAGTAACAAGGTCTTCCTGGTATGTTTGTGTGTGGTGTCCAACCATTGACTGGCGGAGACAGCATCGCGATCTGCACTTAAGACAACGACACCGCCTCACTTTCATCTGGACAGTGTGACATAATGATGTCCCCCTGATCACAATGCCATATAGGATGATTGTGTGATACTATGCCACCCGGAATATTAGCCTACCAGAGGTAAGATGGACTGAAATAGTAAGCTGATAATTGATTTACTGAGAATTACATCAATTATGAAAGTGACGATTTGGTGTTAATTTTACTAGGTTTTCTCATATTCCATATTATAGTCTCATCTTTCCTGTGATGCGACTGTAATCAGTCCCTACTCGGCCTTGGAGGGCGTGTGGAATATCACAGGGATCAAATAGCGACTGTTTCCTAGAGGGATATCGGTAGGCCCCTACCCATTCCTCTGTGAGTTATGGCTCAGTCACAAATGCAGCAGCCGCCGGAGGATATCTTGACATCGGTGTTTTTCGCGACGTTGCGGCCTGGGACGGATTTTCCCACATATCTTTCACATATTCTTGAATAAGATGGTTTTCGACNGGCGCGGGTCCAGGAATTCTGGAAAGGGGGGGGCGCAGACCAAATTGCGAATGACGAAGGTGCCAAGCCCTGACGGGGGGTCTGGGAGTCCTCCACCAGGAAAATTTTAAAATTCATGTGCTCAGAAGCGTTTTCCTGGCATCTTGACAAAAATTTGATTTTTGCCATTCTCTTATATACAAAATTAACCTTGGTCAGGCGCGGATCCAGGAATTCTGGAAAGGGGGGGGGGCGCAGACCAATACGGTTGCCGAAGGTGCGAAGCCCTGTCGGGGGGTCGGGGGTCCTCCCCCAGGAAAATTTTAAATTTGAGGCGCCTAGAAGCGTTTTCCTGGCATCTTGACAACGGAAAAAAGCAGGACTAAAAATTTGATTTTGCTATTCGCTCGTACCGGTATTACAAAATTAACCTTGGTCCCGATTAGGCCCACATAACAGATATTTTGGTACTGTATCGGTAGCATTCCTCTGTGAGTTAGCCTACTGTGCTTCACACCATCTCCGTCCCAATCCTGGCACTGCCGCACTTTTTCTTGAATTGGCAGGAAAATGCACTCGGATGTTGCGCGTCAAGTGATTTTTCCTATTGTTTTTGCGATGAAGAATGGTGCAGGATAGATGGGTGGCAGCTATTCTGGCAACAAGTTTGTACGGTGTGGTCATAACCGACGCCGTAATGATTGGCCTACTCAGTATGAAAAACTGCCATTCATTTTTTTAAAAGTCCACTATAATAATTATTGGCAAATGATGTGGAGGCAAATCCAACCGATCACGATAAGAACATGTTATATATCGACGTCACTTGACCTGAAATTCACTAAATCTGGGTCACAGACGGTTTGATTGTTCGGGTCTGATTGCCCTGATTGTGGTCAAAATCCCCATTCCAATTGAACTCTGTCCATTGGAAGGTATTTTGTATTGAAAATGAAGGCTAGGCCTATCAAGGCATACGCAAAAACTGGGTTGATAAACATGTATTGTACACGTTCATGTATAAAAGTACACGTGTATAATTATCAATTTTATTTACTTGTTGTGACTTATTAAATGTGTCAGCCGTTTGGTTATGAAACATTTTAATAGGTAGGCCTATATCTGTTTCTTTCGTCTTCTAATTCGAAATATGAGCCCAGGTGAACACGATGATCCACAACACAAATATTGTCTCAACTTATATCGTGTTTTACTTCAGTCAGGAAAACGGGACTTGAGTTTTACGACTTGATTCTTCCAGTGTGGATTAGGCCTAGAGGATTACGGACGTCTTCTGGGACAAGAATCCTGTCGGTCGACTCTCCATGTTTTGTGTGGTCTTCTACATGTCTTCAGGTGCAGGATGTGAAAAAGATTTGTCTTTGAGGCTGATGTAAAGTTGACGCGTCAACGGTCCTCTATGCGAGAGACGGACGGACGGAAGTGTGAGGGAAGGACAGACAGCAATCAGGAAAACGGGACTTGATTCTTCCAGTGTGAATTAGAGGATTACGGACGTCTTCTGCCGGTCTACTCTCCATGTTTTGTGTAGTCTTCAGGTGCAGGACGTGAAAACGATTTGTCTTTGAGGCTGATGCAAAGTTGACGCGTCAACGGTCCTCTATACGAGAGACTGACGGACGGAAGTGTGAGGGAAGGACAGACGGCAGTGTAGGTCTCCGTACGTTAGTTCTGTAGACGACTGGCAGCGTCTTACCTACATACATCCGGGTATTCGTACGTGACGATCGTGTCCCTCTGAAGCACGCAATGTAACTTTTGATTGGTTAGTAATGCGTTGTGCTGTTGGAGAACGAGAAACCTAGATATCTTCTCCAAACTTCAGGTAGTATATACATTTGTACTTCGTTTCCGGCTGTAAAAGGTGACTTTGAATGCCGGTCATGGACGGTATTAAGACAGGACCATTTCGGGTTCGTAATCGGACACATGAACGAGAAACTTAGATATCTTCTCCAAACATCAGGTAGTATATACTTTGTCTCTGGCTGTAAAAGGTGACTTTGAATATCGGTCATGGACGGTATTAAGGCAGGACCATTTCGGGTTCGTAATCCGACACATGAACTTCGTTCGTCAAGTTTTTTGTTCATGAACAGATCTGATCCGACGGAGAGAGAATATGTCTAGTGTGGACATCCTTTATAATAACAATGTCGAGGAGCTGCTGGTTTTAACATCTCCCTTCGATCCTCCGCGGAGAACAAGTAACATCCGTGACGTCATTGCGTCCACGAGGACACAAAATAAGGATGTTAGCCATGACTCGACGGAGGAGGCAAAATCTCGACGCCAACGACTCCATTATTATGGAAACAAGGAATCAAAACATTCAAAGGCCTTACTGAATGCTCTCACCTCAAACGACTCGGATTACCTACGAACACTCCTCAATGATGGGATTAACCCAAACTTGAAACTGATCAACTATGAGACCATGTACACGATGACAGCTCTTCATTTTGCTGTCGAAAGGGCGGACATGGAGATGGTAGACGTCCTTGTCAACAGTGGTGCTGATCTTGACGCCTTGGATGGGGACGGCAGGGCCCCCATTGACATCACCTGCCGAATGAAGGACCATCGGTTCGTGATGTACCTTGTGCACCATGGCTGTTCACTTCTCAAGGACGACACGAGGATTATATGCCTGGGTATGGCCTTCCACCGGTTGATCCACGGACTATCAACCGGCCGGGAGTTATACCCAACCATTAAGGCACTCCTCGACACTGGCCTCATCCGCGGTTGGAATGGCATCAACGACTCTGTCGCCTACGTCAACCATGTTTATCAACGAGATAAAACGACTTTCGGTCTTCTCTTCCAAGCGGCTCAGGACATCCGGGACCTCGGCTTCATAACCAGTTCCCAGGAAGTCATGAGGCGTAGGAGAGATCATCACATGATGGAATTTTTCGTCCGGCATGGATATAAAGAGACCCAAAAGACTTTGGTCGCTCCGTCCTTGTCGGACCCAAAGA
>NMRB01000235.1:118172-132805 GCA_002633025.1 Notospermus geniculatus | reverse complement strand
CCCGCTACAGGTACATGTACATGATCAAATTTTTTATCCATTTTTTTCGAAATTCCGGCTTCAGTGTATAAACCTGCATGTAGGCCTTTATTGAGCATATTCAGAAAATTGGATGAAAAATCTGATCATGTACAGCGGGCATTACCAAAAGTAACGGACTGATAACGCGTACCGGAAGCATGAGCGTTCAGGAATGATTATCACGTTTCGGGTCCATGGGACATGATCGAAACGTGATTGGCGAGATTCGAACGGAAGTCCGTTTAATGGTGCGTTTTTGAATAATGATATCTCCCCTTTGCGCATTTTTCCATTGCGCATTTTGATTTTGCGCAAATTCCAGTAAGCCGGCCTAGGCCTATGATGAAAAGATCAGTCATGAGTCAAATTTTGGTCAAATCATCATAAGTTCCAACGGCAATTGTCCACTGTAATGTCAGTTCGGGAAAGTTCCGAATTTGGAAACGTTTCTGATTTTGGAAGCCCAGTGATTCCAATATTGGCAACGTTTCTTTTTTCGGAAGCGGTTTTCGATTCCGATATCGAAATCGGTGTAGGCCTATTTGCATGTTTGTTAGGCCTAATCGGGATATGAGTATCAGAAATCGGGAAGTGTTTTTTTCCATTAACAGATGGCAGCACCTGTGACCTTGTATTTCACGGCGTAAAATCTGAATTGCTGGCGTAAGTTGGCTGCAATCATCGATAATCATCAATTATCATCATCAAAAGGCTTGATTGTGCCATAATCTCTGGGCTTCCAAATTCAGAAACGTTCCCGATATTGGAATCGAAAATCGCTTCCAAAAAAAGAAACGTTGCCAAAGTCGGAAACGTTTCCAATTTTTGAACTTTCCCGAACTGATGTCAGCGGGAACGTTAGGCTAAGTATGAACAACTTTTATAATACACAACTTTTGAAAAGAATTGATAACGAAAAAGATGACTTTGCAGCCTTTTTCAGTGGCCCCGCTCTATGTTGGCCGACTTTACTGCAAGAAGATGTCATAATTCATCATACAGCTTATTAATAGCCTAAATTAAATGTTCACTTGTGCATTTTTGTGTATTTCCTCTATTCCAGGTATTGATTTTAAAACAAAGATCATTGATGTAGACAGCAAGAAGGTCAGACTACAGATCTGGTAAGTTCATGTAGATAATCATTTGTGCCGACTAGAACCTGGCGGTAATCTTATTCCTCATACCTGCATATCTACAAATATGGAGTATATTTAGGCCTAGCCTACTCAAACAGGGTTCTAGCATTCACAAATGAACTTAGTGTGATTTGACCAGTGGGATCACACACTGTTTAATTAACCCAATAGACCCCATGATAAAGAATAGCACAAAATTGACACACAAAATGATAATAAGCAAAAAGTCAATCTCCAGAATTCACAAATTTTCGACCCCAACCGGGGTCTTTTTCAAGTGGAACTTTACAATCTGAAACTCTTGAGTTTCAGATTGTAAAGTTCCACTTGAAAAAGACCCCGGTTGGGGTCTTTTTCAAGTGGAACTTTACAATCTGAAACTCAAGAGTTTCAGATTATTAAAGGCCAGTTGAGCCAAGGTAGTCATTAAAGCTACAACTACACCTCAAGTCAACTGTCAGCTGAGCGCCAGGCCCATGGGCCTCTTGTTATTTTTTATTTTGGAAGATGGGTTTGCAGAGGGCAATGTCATGAATATTGCCCCTCAGATGACAGACAAGAGTCACCATCGACCATGGTCACAGTCAGTCTTTGTTGCCTTTTTACTTTCAATTTCTGCCTCACTAACAGCACTAACAAATCAATTTTAGGCCTATGACTCAACAAACATACAGCGGAAGCGCTATTGCGCTTAAGTGCGGAGTGTTTTTCTGGTGCAAAATTCAAAAATAAAAAATAAAAAAATTCTTGGTGCAGCCCTGATTTTAGGCACGGGCGGGGACGATAAACATGAGTATTTTTTTTACTTGGCCTAAAGAATAGCACAAAATTGACACACAAAAGGATAATAAGCAAAAAGTCAATCTCCAGAATTCACAAATTTTCGACCCCAACCGGGGTCTTTTTCAAGTGGAACTTTAAAAAGACCCCGGTTGGGGTCGAAAATTTGTGAATTCTGAATATTAACTTTTTGCTTATTACCAATAGACCCCATGCCGCCCTAAACCGTCCTGCCGTGAGCCGCCTAGTAGAAGACCACACCCACTTTTTGACAAAAATCCCCATCACCTATAATGAAAATCACCAATTAGGCCTACTGCCGGGAGTGCGCCACAATCCGCCATGTCTCCAGACACCAATACCACCATAAACTGCCTTGACTCATTATACTGTTCTCTCTTCAGCTTAATGCAGTGGCATTTCATGGCGGTGAAAGTTACAGATGGAAAGTGCAAAAAATAGGCGGTCTATTGGGTTAAAACAACCGTTGTCATTGCCTTCCAGTTCCATATAAATTATTTCTCTTAAATAACACTCTTGCTTACAGGGACACAGCTGGTCAGGAAAGATACCGCACACTGACTTCATCCTACTACAGAGGGGCCATGGGAATACTGTTGTTGTATGACATAACCTGTCTAGCATCCTTCCACAGTCTGTCAATGTGGTTTGAAAATATCAAAGATGTAGGTGAAATGTTTTCAGGTGCCTGAGTTACCAGTCTCACCTATGGCTCGCTATACAGTAGAACTCGCATAATTTGACATCGTATAACCCATCATTGTGCGCAAGTCGGCACCTACAAGAAATTCCCCATTTAACCAACTTCAACGTTAAAGGAGCACGGTATTGGATCTCAAATGCGTTATTTGACTGCCGACGTAGAGGGAGCCACCTAGCGGCAGTAAGACGAACTGCAAAAATGCATTACAAAATGTACGCAGTAAGTCGGGTCATTCGCCAAAACGTAGTTAGACTCTCGGGTTGGAGAGTGGCATGGTGGCACCAGCTGTCGAGAAAAAGTGGCAATACCGTGTTCCTTTAATAGGAGCAGTCAGCCGCGCATATTGCCAACAGATGGCAGCAAAGTCTTAGCGGACCAATGTACAGGAAAATCTACGTGACTGCTCGATCGATAATGACCGGGTCCGCTGCCTAGATGCATTGAATTGGGCCGTAGTGACACCTAGTGATCTATCAACTTGCTGACAGCTCCTAATCCATTTAAAAATATGCACACAGGTTGTCATTTAAAGCCGCACTGTATAGACAGATGGGTCATAATCGGCGAGCATAGTCTCGGTCACCCAGCCGCTGTATTTCGAATCTGGGGATCTGGAACGAAACGGCTGGCTGCGCAAGACTACACACAGCATTGGGGATTCCCAAAACCTCGATGCAGGACAATGCTATAATATGTGGTTCTATGGTTCTATACACTACGCACGCCTGTAAATGAGGTTGCACTATATTTCGGCCGAACTGGGAATGAGTAGCGGTGCACACTGTGCGGCTTTAACACAATAAGTCGTCACTAATCTGACAGTCCCACGGTGTAATAGAAATGTCAAGTAAAATGACGTCTTTAACTCGTCACTGCTTGATTCGACGCATGTATGCCCCTCATTCAGCAATGGGTGAAACGTACCACACAGGTTTGCTGGAATCCTCCCAACTTGAATCCTGTGCTGCTTTGATACACTCATTCTGGGTTGAAACGATTTCCTTACATTGAAACATCAAAGTTTCTTAGGCATTACACCTTACACTTAAAAACACAACAGCTTCTTCAGCATTTTGTAGTGGCAATAAGTAAATGTGGCCTTTAACCTTCTACAGATGGCAGCTGATGATGTTGTTGTAATGCTTGGAGGTTCAAAGTCTGACCAGGAAGCAAGGAGGGAAGTGGAACAGGAAAGGGCTGAAAAGGTAACTTAAGAACTGCGGATAGGGCGGTACCAGCTTATATTATTTTATTTATTCATTAGGGTGCCACGCCATTCGCCATTTAGATATTTGGAAGTATTGAAACTGACCACAGAAGTTAGCTTGAAGTTTGTGTCATGTACAGTACACACATGATTGGAGACTTTCAGTTTTAGATGTTCTCTTCCTTTGTCTAGTTTATTTAATACTTGCGTCCCCATTCCTTTCAATGCTCGATGCTTCTCTATGGGGTACCTCTTAAGCAGGGTGGGGTAGGGGTAGGGGGGCATTTACCCCCCCCCCCCCCAATAACTGTGGGTGGGGGTGCCCTTTTGAATCGGGCAGGCAAATCCCAAAAGGGCACTTTGCACGCCCCTCTCAAGTGTTATGTCCATCGTCACACCCGCCCAGCCAGGAAATCACATTTCCGGTAGGCCTACATGTACTTCAGAATCAAAATTTTCTTGGGGGAGCAGGATCCTCCTGGTTCGTTGTGCTTGGAAATTACACTTAACCTAATCTCTTGTTCTGTACATCATGTAGGTGCCCCTTTTGGTGGTGTACCCCCTTAATGGAAGTGGCCACGCCGGCCCTGTTAAGGAATACCAGTACATGTTAACTTGTGATTTCAGTTTGCCGAGTGCTATGGGATGGAGCACTTCAACTTGAGCTCAAAAACAAACCTCAATATCGACACTGCTTTTAGAAATCTCTCACAACAAATGCTTTTGAAGAGAAGAGAGCGCAGGGTAAGTTTACTAGGATGAGGGACACAACACAAAGTGACAAATCAGGCACGGATCCAAGGTGGGGGTGCACGCCCCCTTTCAGCCAACAAATCTGTAAAATCGACCGTGAAATTCTGAGCAAATCATTGAAATTCACCGCATATTTCAATGTTTCTAGCACAGTGCGCCCCCTCTTTCTTTCCCGAAATCCTGCATCCACCCCTGCAAATCATCAAGGGGCGTCGCTTCCATTTTGTTTCTCGGCAGCAAGAGCACAATATGTAACACTAACAGGCCTAAAATGTATGTATCGTTTGGAAGCTTCATAACCCTTTTATAAGGGTCTTAAGCTTATACTGTGGTATGGAGTCCACGACAGGCTACTGTCCACAGGCTAATGTCAATCATCATATCGTTATTCAATGTCAGATGGCACGTTTATCTTATCTTCTAGTATTCATTTTCAGGAGTCTCTTGTACAAGAAAATCAACAGAACATTGTGCCATCTGCCAAAATAACTGATGAAAAACAGTGGTGTTCTTGCTAACTTGCCAATCAAATAGTAAATCTATTTTACATGTATGTTTATGATTTTATAAAGGAGCACGGTGTTGGATTTCAAATGCGCTATTTGACTGCCGACGTAGAGGGAGCCGCCTAGCGGCAGTAAGACGAACTACAAAAATGCATTACAAAATGTACGGTACATAGTAAATCAGGTCAATTCGCCAACAACGTAGTTAGTCCCTGGGATGGAGAGTGGCGCGGTGGCGCCGGCTGTCGAGAAAAAGTAGAAACACTGTGGTCCTTTAATGTTCACTCTCCTTACAAATCTCTAGATTCGTTCTTCTAAGGTTACTTCATATACAATGTATTCATGCTGTAGGTTTAGGCCTAGCCCACAATATAGAGCACACAAAGAATTTATTGATTCAATTCAACACAACTGACCAATGAGTGAGTCTTGCGTTACTTGCACTGGGCCGCGAAGACTGCTTTGTTGGCAGACACTATTAAAAGAGTGTCTGTTTCAATCACTACCGTACATTTATTCCCTTATGAAGATAACGATGTCAACAATCTGTGGTCGGATAAATCAGTCTTCAATAGCCCTTTCCCTCCAATGTAAATGTGGAAGGCTGATTGGTTTGAAAGTGCAATCAGTCCTGATCTACTTGAATCATCACTTTCTTGGGGGTTTTTATCCAACCTCGTCTCCAGGGGTATAGTTCGCTTTCTGACAATATGGCGGTCGCATCACTAACCCTGGCATCAGCTTTGGATTTAACGCACGTGATTGGTTGATGGAAAACCGTCAAAAATATCCAAGAATATAGCCAAAGAAATTTTCAAAATATTTTGGATCAAACCAGAAGGTTATCTATATCCAGGTTTGATGATTTTTTGTAAAAAGAATTTTAAAAAGCACAAGTAAGTATTTCAAATTGATTATTTTGACTCGTGCTGCCACCTATACTTAGTCCAAGATTTCTGGATTATTAACCAAAGCTGATGCCAGGGGTTAGTGAGCGAGTGGTCCGAGGTTGTCTGAGCGATATATACCCCTGGGGACGAGGTTGGTTTTTATCATGTTTTCTTTGTCGCCATGTTTTTATAGCTTTACAACCGTATTCATTTTTTGTAAACGACCGTATATTATTGTATTTTTATTGTAAGTACCGGTACACTTTTTGTGATGGATCAGAGGTGAAAGTTTCTCACTATGATATCACCCGAGTGAAAACTTGAACATTGCCGGGCTTCCAGTCCATGACCATGTTGCAGTTCTGTTTACTCTCTCCGGTGTTGTGACGATGTCAATTTATAGGTACCCGGTACATGTAGACAGGTACCCATGAGGGCCTCCTACCATTGAGTTCGGTGGCCTGACATGCCTGATATGGAATGAAGGTGTCACACAGTCAGTGCTGCTGAAAGGGTGAATGTCGTCCTGGGTATATACAAAGATTACCCAGGATCTCAATCTTCACTATAACAATACCCTGGGTGGACTTTCGGTAGCCGAACATCACCCAGCATCATATTATGACACCTGGATTCGAGGTTGTCTCACACATGGTCACATGACCGCCTGAAGAATGTCATGAACAGCTACACTCAACAAGTACCACAGCGCAAGACCGCGAGATTCTGCCACGGGATTTCTAAATAGGGCTTGTTCCTAGGCACTGATTGCGGATGCTGGGGGATGACATGTTCGGCTACCGAAACTGCACCCAGGGTATTGTTTTAGTGAAGATTGAGATCCTGGGTAATCTTTGGGTATACCCAGGACGACATTTACCCTTTCAGCGTCAGTGGTAGTTTGTTGGTAACACATTTTACATGACATGTACACAGCAATATGTAGTGTTTTTGATTCTCTTAGTGATCTCATTCATCATTTTATGTTTATGTTTTTATATATTTATGTGAAAAATATTTTATGCTTGAGAATCATTTCATGTCAGAGTGCTTTATCAGATACAAGTTTGTACCAAAATATATAAATCTTTTTCACTACGTAATCGTTGATTCTGGTTTCCTCTTCTTTCTGTTTAGTTCTGGTGAATAAAAACTAATGCTTTTACTTGAATTTCGCAATGCAAATCATGAAATGCACTAGGCAATGCAGTACAAATCTGAAGTAAAACTAAAAGCCTTTGCTAGTCTTTATTCATATGATCAAGAATATATAAGTACCAAGAATGTACAACTCAGTAATCAATCAAAAGAGTGGGCATTAGGTTACTTTTTCTGATAATAGAGGGCGTACGGTAATTATAGGCCTTCTAATTAAATAACCAATGTTTAGATTTAAGGGTTGTTGACTGAATTGTATTATTTAGAATAATGACAATATTCTTATGTAAAGTTACAGACATATTACTGGCATACAATTTTTTTTTGATTTTGGTGAAACCATGGATTTGTTGTTTAGGTCAGAGTGCCCGACCCAGAGATCAAGTACGATATCAATTTGTCGAAAATAAGGTCCATTCAAAACTGCTCTGTAGCTCGGTTATTTCTGAGCGCATATAACTGCGGGAGGTGTCATTTTGTTCGTAATGATCTTCTCTACACAATAAGCCTTCACAAATTAAGATCCCTTCAGTTATAGGGTCACCAGAGGCAAATTAGTAAATTCACTTTTGGCACATATTTGGAGTTGTACATTCTTGGTACTTATATATTCTTGATATGATATAACACAATATGTGTCGATTTTCTCTTCTTTGGATATCTTTATTCATATGACCTATTGATGATCCACTCATTGTGTAAAATTTTGAATTTTTGAAATATCGTTAAATACATTCAAATTCACTGATATCTGCACTAGAAAGTACATTGTTTAGTACAGCTCCAACAAGTGAACCTCGGAGTTGTGAATGCATTTACCTGAGGGCGGACAGTAAAAGAGAATGTAGATGAAACTACATGTACATGTACATGTAGGTACTATAATTCTGGTAGCAGCCTGTGGGTTTCAATTCTTTTCTGGTCGTCTCTTGTATTTTCTCTGGGAGTTAGTTGGTCACGTACGATTCCTTCCTTCTGTCTCGGTCCTCTTTCTTCCCTTTACATGGCTGTCTTTGGTCTCTTCTCAAGCCATTCCTTGATGCCAGGAGTGTTTTCAATCCGTCCTGCAAGTGCCTTCACCTTGGGACATTTGTCATGCGCCTCGGCTGGAGTCCAACTCAAGGCTTGAAACACCTGTAGGTCAGCTAAAGAAATCTGAAAAGAAGATATTCAGTAGTAGAATCAAAGAAACGAGCAAATCCAAAATGTGATATTTATGTCAATATATTACACTATATACAAGGTACAAACGTTTTCGGCAGCATCCTGCTAGCCCTCATCAGGTAAAGTGAGAAAATATTACAGATTGAAGGAAAACTAGGACATTAACATAACTGCAATAATACAACTGTGTTGAGAGTGATTTAGAAATTCCCCCAAAAGAAGAAGACCCTTCAAGGGTCTTTCTTGTTGAGCCAGCTATTTGTTAAGGGCTGGCTTTAAGGGTCTTTCTTCTTTTGGGGGATTTTCTAAATCACTCTCAACACAGTTATGTACTAATTGTATAATTGCAGTTGTTAATGTCCTAGTTTTTCTTCAATCTGTAATATTTTCTCACTTTACCTGATGAGGGCTAGCAGGATGCTGCCGAAAACGTTCGTACCTTGTATAGAGTGTAATATATAGACATGAATATCACATTTTGGATTTGCTCGTTTCTTTGTTTCTATAATGTACCTCACTACCAAAACTTTATTCAGTAGTAGACTTGTGAATTGAGGGTAAATCAAAAAGCAAGGATGCAAGACTAACCACAATATTGTGGCCAACTTTTTGTCTTGTAGGGTTGTTGAGTGGTCATTTTGCCAGGATTCAATTCTATCCACACCTGTCGATAACGTCAAACTCAAAATAAGAATAGGCATTCTCACCTTATCACCGACGAAGAACCCTTCGCCATCCTTGTTCTGCTTCAGGATCTTTTCAAACTTCTCCAGGTGGACTGGCACTTTCTGCTCTTTGTATTCCTTCTCGAGTTTCGCCTGAAAAAAGGAGGCACGCATATATCAATCATAATATATAGGAAGTCAGGTTCCAGAATTTCGCAAATTTTCGACCCCAATCGGGGTCTTTGTCAAGCTGGAACTTATCCGTAGAGCTACCAAAAGTGTAAAGAGTTCATTCAAAAGTCAACACCGTATTCTAGAAGCTTCCTTAAGTGTAAGGTCGACCTTAATCTTTTGTATTCTACCCTGCAAACAATAGCTAAAGGTCGACCTTACACTCAAGGAAGCTTCTAGAATACGGCCCTGTTTCAACAATTACTGGTATTATGAAGGCCTTATTCATTTTGAGACCATGAAGATTTGGGCATCTGCGGCGTACTGCCTTGGCGTTCACTGAAATTTCAGCTCTGGTCATAAATCTCCCAGTTGAAAACACTATGCGCTTTTAATGCGGTCTCATTGTGATTATCTGGCATTTACTGAGTTCTTGGGCCTGGTTCTCCCTGGACCGACACCAAGACGTCAATCAACCAGGGGCCTACGGTCAGACACCACACAACCTGTTGGGTTCTCCTCCTGGGCCTAAAGGCAGACACCCCACGGCACAACCTGTTGGGTTCTCCTCCTGGGCCTAAAGTCAGACACCACTCAAACAAATTGCAGTTGTTAATGTCCTAGTTTTTCTTCAATCTGTAATATTTTCTCACTTTACCTGATGAGGGCTAGCAGGATGCTGCCGAAAACGTTTGTACCTTGTATAGAGTGTAATATATAGACATGAATATCACATTTTGGATTTGCTCGTTTCTTTGTTTCTATAATGTACCTCACTACCAAAACTTTATTCAGTAGTAGACTTGTGAATTGAGGGTAAATCAAAAAGCAAGGTTGCAAGACTAACCACAATATTGTGGCCAACTTTTTGTCTTGTAGGGTTGTTGAGCGGTCATTTTGCCAGGATTCAATTCTATCCACACCTGTCGATAATGTCAAATTCAAAATAAGAACCGGAATAGGCATTCTCACCTTATCACCGACAAAGAACCCTTCGCCATCCTTGTTCTGCTTCAGGATCTTTTCAAACTTCTCCAGGTGGACTGGCATTTCTGCTCTTTGTATTCCTTCTCAAGTTCTGCCTGAAAATAGGAGGCATATATCAAAATCATGATATATAGGAAGTAAGGTTCCAGAATTTCGCAAATTTTCGACCCCAATCGGGGTCTTTGTCAAGCTGGAACTTATCCGTACAGCTACCAAAAGTGTAATTAAAAAGAGTTCATTCAAAAGTCAACACAAAGTTTCAACAATTATTGGTATTATGAAGGCCTATTCATTTTGAGACCATGAAGACTTGGGCATCTGCGGCGTACTGCCTTGGCGTTCACTGAAATTTCAGCTCTGGTCATAAATCTCCCAGTTGAAAACATGTGCTTTTAATGCCGTCTCATTGTGATTATCTGGCATTTACTGAGTTCTGGGGCCTGGTTCTCCCTGGACCAACACCAAGACGTCAATCAACCAGGGGCCTACGGTCAGACACCACGCAACCTGTTGGGTTCTCCTCCTGGGCCTAAAGTCAGACACCACACAACCTGTTGGGTTCTCCTCCTGGGCCTAAAGGCAGACACCTCACAACCTGTTGGGTTCTTCTCCTGGGCCTAAAGTCAGACACCACTCAGACTGTTGGGTTCTCCTCCTGGGCCTACATACCGGTAGTCTGGCAGAACTAGGGTTGGACCCGGAAATGTCTTATATAGTTTTTTATGCCCCCGCTGCAACGCAGTCGGGGGCATTATGTCGTCACCCGTTACGTCCGTCGTCGTCCGTCGTCGTCGTCCGTCGTCCGTTTATTGTTTCCGTTCATTTAAAAGAGAACTGTTCGTCCGATCAAATTGATTTTTGGTATGCATGTTGGGGGTGACTAGAGGAAGGTTCCTTTCAAAAATGGCCGCGCTCCGATTTCCAATATGGCTACCAGAGCCGCCATCTAGAAATTGGTTTCCGTCGATTTCAGGGAAAACTGTTTCTCCGATCAAATTGATTTTNCACCATCTTGAAATAAGATTCCGTCAATTTCAGGGAGACGCGTTTGTCTGATCCTATTGACTTTTTGTATGTATGTTGAGGGCGACTCAAGTAAGGTTCCTTATGAAAATGGCTGCATTTCAATTTACAATATGGCCGCCAGAGCTGACATCTTGAAATCAGATTCCGTCAATTTCAGGAATGTACTATTTGTCCGGTGATATTGGTTTTTGGTATGCATGTTCCCTGATATTGACGGAATCTGATTTCAACATAACTTGACTGGAGGTTCGCCCAACTCAACATACACGCGGGGGCATATGCCACGCTTTGCGTTGCTCTTGTTTTCTGATGGATTTGAGTAGCCCTGGGGGTCAGTTTTAAGATTCCACCGGGTGGACTCCGGTCACCCTTGAGCATTTTGAGAAATCCAAGATGGCGTCTAAGATGGCCATCGTTACATGAAATCAGTCATAACTTCCATCATATTTACCACAGGCTGATAATTTTGGTGTCTAGGTATAGGTTTTGGAGGTCACGGAATCTAATAAGACTATTTTCAATGCCGGTAATATATTACGTAACTGTAAATCCAAGATGGCTGCCGTTACGTGAACTTCATTCATAACTTCTTTCATATTCACCATACAGTGATTATTTTGCTGTCTAGACATAGGTTTTGGGGTCCAAGGGATCCATTAAGACCATTTCCCAAGTCAGAATACACCTCTTACAATCAAAGATGGCGTCCAGGATGGCCGCCATTACATGAAACTGGTCGTAACTTCTTTCATATTCACCATTCAATGATTATTTTGCTGTCTAGACATAGGATTTGGAGCTCAAGGGATCCATTAAGACTACTTCCCTTGTCAGAATACACCTCCGACAATCAAAGATGGCGTCCAAGATGGCCGCCATTACAAGAAACTGGTCGTAACTTCTTTCATATTGAACATAGGCTGATAATTTTGGTGTCTAGACATATGTTCGGGGTCAACGAATCCATTGAAAGCAAATACAAGGTTGTGAGTCATTATTCAATCCACATGTTGTGTCATAGTGTAGCAATTCTATTTAGGCCTACCTGTTTCTAACCACATTCCCTATATGGTCATGAGAATGTTCCTTTCATTCTAATTGTAGACAATACTAGTTCTTTGAACACAGTAAGTTCTTTGAACACAGTTAATTCATGGAAACTAATTTGCTTTTTTCCGGCAGCAGCCTATTATGGGCGGTTAGTTCCGCAGAATTAGACGTGCCTGTCGTGCGAGTGAAGCAGACGTAGACGTGTTTGGTGTCTGTATGAAGCAAACATTAGAACTGTGAAAATAATATCAATGACCATGAAAAAATCATATGTCAACGTGAAAAATATCATATGCGTCAATCAGACGTTGGGTGGCGCTGCAGTCAATTGCAGCGCCACCCAACGTCTTCTCAGCACATAAGAAATTTTTCACGTTGACCTATGATTTTTTCATGGTCATTGATATTATTTTCACAGTTCTAATGTTTGCTTCATACACACACCAAACACGTCTACTTCTGCTTCACGCACGCTACACTCACCTCTAGTCTGTTTCACTCGCACGACGGGCACGTCTGATTCTGCGGAAATAACCGCCCATAGCCTGTACCATAACAAGCACAAAATGTGTGCAGCTGCAAGAACGGGTACCGGTACCGCATGGGGTGGCACAATTGCACGTCCACATCTGATGAGACGCATGATATACTCGGGAGCGAGTTCTGTATTCTCTGGGAGATATGTTGGCTTGAGCATTTTTAACTTCGGGTCATTTGTCCAGCAAGAGCATTCTGGATGCATTTCTTGTGAATTGTTTCCTTCCAAGAAACGCCACACAATGCCTTGGTGATGTACCCTTGAACAGTCTCTACAAATGCCTCATTGGTTGGAGGAAAACTGTTGGGAGGTGATGAGGACGTCTTTCCTGTTCTCGATGCCCATACCTTCCATCGTGTTTCTGACATTGAATTAGTTGAGTTTTGTCCATAGCAAGCTGAAACATAAATGCAGTGGCTTGTTCTGTAACATGCTCTATTAGGGCATCCACAAACTGTAGATGGGAGAACCAGCATCGAGAACTGGAAAGAGATCGTCATCACCTCCCAAAGTTTGCAGTCTTCCTCCAACCAATGAGGCGTTTGTGGAGAATGTTAAGAGGGCCCATCACCAAGACACTGTGTGACGTTCATTGGAAGAAAATAATCCATCAAAGGTGGATCCAGAATTCTTTGGCTGGACAAAGGACCCAAAGCTAAAAACGCTCAAGCCAACATATCCCCCGGAGAATACAGAACTCGCTACCGAGGATATCATGCGTCTCATCAAATGTGGACGTGCAAGTGTGCCACCCTATGCGGTACTCGTGCTTGCAGCTGCACTAGTAATAAACTGAACTGCACAATATTTTCTGCTCGTTGTGGTACAGGCTGCTGCCAGAAAAAAGCAAATTAGTTTCTACGAAATAACTGTGTTCAAAGAACTAGTATTGTCTACAATTAGAATGAAAGGAACATTTCTCATGACCATACAGGGAATGGTTAGAAACAGATAAATAGAACTGATTAAGAATTGAATAATGACTAATGAACCTTCTATTTGGTTTCAATGGACTCCTTGCCACCCAGAACCTGTGTCTAGACACCAAAAATATTAGCCTACATTGTATGTTCAATATGAAGGAAGTTGCGACCAGTTTCATGTAATGGCGGCCATCTTGGACGCCATCTTTGATTGTTGGAGGTGTATTCTGACAAGGTAAATAGTCTTAATGGATCCCTTGAACCCCAAAACCTATGTCTAGACATCAAAATAATCATTGTGTGGTGAATATGAAAGACGATATGACCGGTTTCATGTAATGGCGGCCATCTTGGACGCCATCTTTGATTGTTAGAGGTGTATTATGACATGGAAAATGGTCTTAATGGATCCCTTGAACCCCAAAACCTATGTCTAGTGACCAAAATAATCATTGTATGGTGAATATGAAAGAAGTTATGAATAAAGTTCACGTAACGGCAGCCATCTTGGATTTACAGTTACGTAATATACCGACATTGAAAATAGTCTTATTGGATTCCTTGGCCTCCAAAACCTATACCTAGACACCAAAATTATCAGCCTTTGGTAAATACGATGGAAGTTATGACTGATTTCATGTAACGATGGCCATCTTGGACGCCATCTTGGATTTCTCAAAATGCTCAAGGGTGACTGGAGTCCACCCGGTGGAATCTTAAAACTGACCCCCAGGGCTACTCAAATCCATCGAAAAAAAAACTATATAAGACATTTCCGGGTTCAGTGAAAAAAACCCATTTGGCTGCCGGACTAAAAGTCAGACACCCCACAACCTGTTGGGTTCTCCTCCGGGGCCTACAGTCAGACACCACACAACCTGTTGGGTTCTCCTCCGGGGCCTGCAGTCAGACACCACACAACCTGTTGGGT
>NMRB01000235.1:104264-115477 GCA_002633025.1 Notospermus geniculatus | reverse complement strand
GGGCTTTTTGAACCCTCCGATTTCGAAGGGTTTTTGGAGGGCTTAATTTAGACCCGCGTCTCCTGCGGGTTTTTTAAGTAGTGTAGACGCAATAGACCCCGGCTTTTTCTAGTTCTTGAACACCGCGACAGGCGGCGTGTCTTGTGGGCATGCGCGGTAAAAAGCCAGCACTCCAATTTAGCGCCTCCTCTTCGTGAAGAGTGCGTGCCAGTAGCGACCCTATCGCCGGGCGTAGCAATTAAGTTCAGCTAGATTTTAGTAGTGTAGACGCTCGCCGGGTCTCAGGCGGGTTTTTTTCAGGCCCGGGCTTGACACGGGCTCAAAAAGCCCGGGGATTTCTATGTAGTGTAACCACAGCTATAGAGCTTGGGGTTGAATGACCCAAATGTACAATAGGGTTTTTACTAAGGTAATGAATGAACATTCATTTGGGCGGACCTAGAGGTTCCTCATTGTCTGGTCTTAAAGTTCCGAATAAAGAGTATGTGGCGACCTCAAAGTACTCTAATCATTTTTTCAGAAAAACAAGACACCATCAATATTTCGGATGTCACCAAATGCTTTAGCCATGTCTTCTTTTTTGATACAGACCTGATATTGGTCTCTGCCAAAACCTTTGGGAGTAAAGATGCGGCCCCCTCGACATCCGGCATCTGCGGAGTTAGTGCAAATTGAACCCCGGACGTAATCAGCTTTGGAGTATGAAGTTGGCAATTTCCTTTGAAGACCTTTCCTACAGTTGCGAACGATATCAATCCAGGTGTCTTGGCGCTCGGTGAGGTCAAGTTCAGTGAATTGAGCCATCACATCATTTGGAACTTTAAATACAATTATCGCTGGTGGTGGTTTGCGCCGACAGAATTCCTTGGCCAAGTAAAAGTCACAATTCAAATAGAATCCATAACCAATAGAGAAGTCCTGACAATCACGCCCACGGCCCAAGATGATTCCCTCCTCAAGGATATTCACAGCACTAGCATGATCAGTGGTGTGGAAGAAAATGCTGTATCCATCCGAATTCTGAGGGAACTGCACCTCATCTCTAGTTGTGTACCTTGTATCCTTCTGATTAACAAGATTGATGTAGCGGACGGTTAAGTTGGACGAAACATTATCTTTTTTACCGACTTCTTGCTTTGACCACACGCCCACATGGTCATCACCACCATATGGGTACCGCGAAGCGCTATTCAGCAGAATATCGTACTTGAAAGCATTTTGGATGCATTGTTCTGCCCAGTAGAGTGTTGTCTGGTGATCCCTGGCAGTGGGGTCCTCATCTAACCACTCTGCCAGAAGCTCAGCACGACTTTGGGTGAATCCCAACATGGCCAACTCCTGATGAGTACTCAGACGTTCTTCACATTCAAGGACTTTATAAATCCAGTTGTGCTCTAATTGATTCAAAAGCCAATATTCGTCAGTTTGATGGTTTCTGTCCTCCTCTGGCATATCACGGAGCATATCAGCACAGCTGGGTTGCAAGCCAAGTATTGAACACAGCACGTGCTCGGGATGAACCTCAAGTCGCGGTGGAAATAAAGAAGCGACAAACTCAGGGTTGAAATGCTTGACAATGCCTAAAATCTTCTTCTGAGCATTCTGCACATCCTCAAACTCAGGCAAACTTGTCCCGTTATAACAGTAGGTGTAGTGTGACAGAATTCGTTCAAGGAACTTGGCTAAGTCATTGAGCAGTGACTTCAAGGTCCTCAAGGACTTAACAGTCCTGTCTGGAAGCGATTTACCTGCTTCGTCATCAGGATATTCCAGTTGGGATTCAATGCGATCCACCAGGGAGTCGGTGTGCTGCATGATAAATCCAAGTAACAATAACGCATCACCAAATTTCTCTGGCTGAACTGATTTCAAATCAGGAATAGGTTGTTCCTGTCTGGCAGCATGACTGGCAAACTGTATAATGACGTGAACCTTAACATAAGTTCGTATGGCAACGACTGCACTATCAACCCGTAACAGTAAACGATATGTCATCCGAACAATCTTTTCGTAATAGGTATCCAACATTTGGGCCAATCGGTCAAGGTATCGGTCATCCTTCAATGGTTTCGAGCCAAGAACTTGCAGGTTTGACTCTGGAGCCGTCAACATACCGGTACTTTGGTTTATATTCTGAGAGTATATTAGCTGACGAATTGGATACGGCTCTAATGAGTACACCATGATGTCAACTGCTCACGACTCCCAACAACTGCAGTATAGCAAACTGAAAAGAGACAAAAACAAGCGTAAGCACATGATTGTTATTCGATTGTGAGTTCAGGCATGTCAAGAGTGCAAATGTTCAAAAGCTTTGTTGTTGAACTCAGACTGTACAATTTGATATTTTGTGAAAAAAGTAATCAAAAATATAACTTTCACCTTTAAAATGATGATGTACCAAAATATCAAAAATGCCAGTATTTTGAGATTTTTCAATTGTTTTCATTGTATACATGTACCATACACTCTCGCATTGCCCGCACGAAAAATTGGGCATAATTCCTCGTCTTAAGGCGAGGGGGGGGGCTACCTATAGCTGAGCTCATTCCCTAGTGGCAATCCACGAAACTGGCCTTTGTGCGCTGGTGAAACGACCAGTCATTCACATTCGGATTAAATCCGATCACCCTGATATACTGTTTTCGATAACCAATCTTCAGTGTACGTGGCGGATCGTTAGGCCCTGCAGGCATCAGGCCTGTATGTTACAGACTATGTGGGAAACTGATGTGTCGCATCCCAAGTCTGCAAAATTGTTTGCGAACTCAAATTTTGACAACTTGTTATAAAAATTAACTCCATCGTAATTGGTCAAAATGAACAATTCTTTCACAGAACGGAAGCATAAAGGTTGTACTAAAACATTTTGTTGACATCAATTAGTTACTTTTTGTCATGATTATGTTAGGACGCTTGTTTTCAAAGAGCGTCAATAAAGTCGGCATTGGTAGCCCCCCGCCTTAAACACGCCGGTGATTCAAACACAAAATTATTTTATTCGTACGCGAAGTCGTTGACGCATAACTAATGGTGCTTGTCGTATTCGCAGTTCATCTGGTAAATGGAAGGGGTGACGGGTGATTACATAATAGGGAGTTTTCGCAAAGCCCCCGAAACGCCAACGCGAACGCTAAACCCATTGTTCGATGCCACGAAGAGAGCACCGAACAAAAGGATAGACGTTCGCGTTGGCGTTTCGGGGGCTTTGCGAAAACTCCCTATAAAGCTATCACCCCTTCTATTTGCCTAAGCAACTGCAAAAATAGTCAACACGATAATAGTTATGCATGGGTAAAAATCGCGTACGAAAAAAATATTTTTACGTTTGAATCACCAGCGTGTTAAAGGGGTCGAAAATCATCTGTGTCTTAATTTCGAATGCTGCTCTGCATATTGTCCAAAATCTCACTTAATAAAGCCAACAAAATGCTGAAAGTTTCATGAATTGTGATGACTGCATGAGCAGAAGAAACTGGTATTCAAAAATGCTGAATGAAATGGTCCATGGACCATGTGCTCACCTGGGTGAACGTACCAGAAAAACAAATGACAAATGTTAAATCGAAATGTTCCAGGGTCATGTATCCTCATTAGATGCACCTATAAAAAGTTGGAGACAATCCAGTTACAGTTCAGGAGTTACTGGACTTTCAGCTTTGGTTTTGGCCACCAGGTGGCCAAGCAAAGAATCAAATCAAAGTGTCATAGGTCACCTGACATAGGGATGTATATGCACCAAGTTTCAAGTCAATAGCCCAAGCAGTTCCCGAAACGCGCCACCAAATGAGTAAATTGTGACCTTGAAAAGTCGGTCAAATCTTACTTACGTCATACATCCTCATTAGAACCACCAATGTTAAAAATTTGGAGGGGATCCAGTCATTAGTTCATGAGTTATTGCACTTTTTGTGTTTTCGGTTTCCGCCACCAGGGATAGCGAGCATAAAGGGGTCGTAACCCTACGTCAGGCCTAAGCCAGGCGTAGTGCTGGTCGTGGCCATATCCTCATGAGCATAAAGGTAGACGCAAGCTGCGTCTAGGTGTATATATGGGCGTAACCCTACGCCTGCTCATGACCAGGCGTAAAGCTGTCTAAAGGCCCATTTAGACGATCATACTTTTGTTCAAATTTTCATCATACATTTGTATGATGATGTTCGGAGTTGTTCAAGGAACTTGTTTACACCATAGGACTTTTGTCCAAGGTTGTTCATGAATGTTTTGGAAAATTTGGAGGGATATCACTTTTCCATCATGGACTCTCACAGAAGGTTGCTCTCTATTGGCGCTGCAACCTACATTATCACATTAATTGTTCTGCTAGGGTGAGAAGGAGATTGAGAGCACCACATGCGTGGGTTAAGCAATGGATCCAGAGGAGAGGGATTTGGGGGGCATATCATTCACTTCTGAAGGAACAGAGGGCCGAAGACCACTCATCCTACAAAAACTTTCGAAGGATGGATGTAGCATCATTTGAGAAACTGCTAATAAAGGCCGTGACCCGAAATATCATGTGACCCAAAACTGTAATCTGATTGGTTCGAGCTTGAACAACCTTGAACATTTGTCCAAATTAATGTGCATGCTCGAACATCATCCAACATGTTCGCGCTTGTTCGCAGATGTTCAAATCCCCATTTACACGGTCATACATTTGTCCACGAACATCATCATACAAATGTATGATGAAAATTTGAACAAATGTATGATCGTCTAAATGGGCCTTAAAGGGCTCCGCACACTAGCGACTAAATTGAGGCGACCAGCGAGGCGACTGTCGACTACGACGTCGCAGGCGATAATCGCCTGTGAAGTCGCTGAGCTATGTCGCACGCGACAATTTCCTAGGACGATCCGCAAAGGGGCGGCTATTTTGCTGGAGACGGTCGCAGTAGCAGTGGACTGGGCCAAGCGACCAAAAGTTCAACATGTTGAACTTTCGGTCGCTTGGTTGCCGCTGTCTTGCATTGTCCTTTTGTCCACTATTTCCGAAGGTAAAACTGTCCAATCAGGAAACGTTCCACCGGTCACCTGACAATGTGCACGTGCTCAACACGCACAGGTCTTTCTTGGTAGCACATGTAGTCGGCAAGTGAATGTGTTTGCAACGAAGCGATCACTGAAGCGATTATGTAAAGAGACCAGTGTCGGAGGGACTTACCGCGCGACCAAATTGTGTAATTCTGTCGCGTAACAATCTGCCGCAAAGAGGAGACCAAAAGGTAAAAATGTTGAGTCGCTGGCCTGGTCGCAAGGCCGATCGCCCAGAAAATCGCTCGAAAAATCGCTAGTGTGCGGAGCCCTTTAAGGCCGGCGCACACGAGCGACTAAATCTGGGCGACTGCCGACGGCGACGTCGCCGGCGACCGTCGGCTCCGAGGTCGCTGGCCGACCAGTTGCCCGACCATTTCTGTGAACCGTCCGCAAACGCGATGCGACGTCCGGAAGCGACTGAAGACGACGACCAGTCTGGCGACACGTCGGGGCCGTTTGCGGGCAAAAATGTCATCGCCTGTTTGTCGCCCGACAGGTCGCCAAGTTCGTCGGGCTAGGCGACCAAAAATTCGCCGGTTTTGATTTTTAGTCACATTGGTGCGTTTGGTCGCTCACGGGGCCGACCAGTAAAATCGACCAGTGCACCAAATGACCGAAAACGATGCGACTACTATTCTTCCGACCGGATCAGATCACGCCGATCGATCGAGCGACCACTGAGGCTTGTCCCACGACTAGTCGGTTGGTCGGATGATCTACAGCACACTAGGCGACAAAATCCACAAATTCCAGTCGTTATGGCAGTCGGCGGGGTAGTCTCCTTCAAAAAGTCGCCCGTGTGCGCAGCCCTTAAAGGGCGGCGCACACGAGCGACAATTTTGACCGATTTGTCGACCGACTTGGCTTCCGACCGCCAAAGCGACAAGATTTGGGGCTTCTGATTGGCTGATGTCTAGTCGCACCACCAGTCTCGTCGGCGGTCGCCCAGATTTAGTCGCTCGTGTGCGCCGCCCTTTAGTCAAAGTAGACGGTCATTTTTCCGACCATTGGTAGTCCTGTCGCATTGATGAGTTTGCTTGTCAAAATATCCTTTGACTGAGGAAATTAATCTACAACATTTTTGTATATATACACAATTTCTCATCTTCTGAGAAACTGGCCTTTCTCGGATACGCCTCGGTTTCACGTCCGCCATTGCGAATTAAGACGACGCAGAGTCTGGAGGTGAAGGGTGTCGAACCCGCACAATAGAAACCCAAGGCCACACAACCTTTTCAATGAGCAGTTACGCCATATATCACTGTTATACCTCGGCGCAGACGTTATGTCATACGCCTAGTTTTATGCTCCCTTCCTATATAGGCGACCTAACCTTTATGCTCGCCGACTACAAACTGTTACACCCAGTCCTACGCCTGCTTCTGCACCCAAGTTTACGACTACACTTACGACCCCTTTATGCTCGCTACCCTTGGTGGCCAAGCTAAGAGTCAAATCGGACCGAAACTTGGTGTCATAGGTCATCCGACCCAGAGTGAGGGAACTGGGCAAGGGGCTGTGTTGTGTGTTGGCTGTGTTTTGGGGGTCGCTGGGCTGTTTCCCTGGCTTCAGCGGACACGTTGATGTCCCTGAAGCCAGGGAAACAGTTATTAGTCTAGGTCATTATTGCTTTTATGGGTAAAACCAGGTACTGCTATTGTTACGGAAATACGGAAATACTGACTGCCGTACCCCTAAGAACAGCCGTAATTCTTGGCTATCCTCCTGTGCCTTAATTGAATGATTTATTTCGCATTAGCAATTGCAACATCTCGAAAAATAACTTAATGAGGTGAAAAAAGGACAAAATACAAAAGATGATAAAAGAATAAGAAAAGACAAAAAAGAAAAAAGCAGCGGACGGGATTCGAACCCGGGGCCCTGGTGGATTGCGTAGAAACGATCATTTCACCATGAACCAACCAGACGTGCAACGCCACCAAGACGTGCAACAGCAGGTCACGTGACAGGAATTGACCAATCAGCGCGGGGTTACATGGTAAAAGTAGATCTTAAAAAACCTAGTTTTCTCCATTTATCATAGATAATATCGAGTAAAAGGCACTTAAATATTCTGTTTGATAAATAAAAAGGCAATTTCCAGAGTGTTTGCGAATTTTCGACCCCAACCGGGGTCTTCTTCAGGCTGGTACTTTACAATCCGAAACTCTAGAACAGACTGAGCTGAAACCCAAATGTAGATATGAAGTATCCCATCCAAACAGTCCCACCCATCCAGTCCTCCTTAACTTTCCTGCGGAGTTTGAGCGCTTAACAATGCCGTATTGTGTGTTTTTGGCACGCTGTTTGCCAGAAGCCGAATTTTTTACATGAGGAGAAATTCAGAGTCGGACCGCCTGTGACGTCAGCAGCTTCGCTCTCTGGCCGCTGCGCGGCGTTCCGGGTCCTTTGCGTCTAGGGGTATATAATATATGTACCAAATTTCTTCAGGTCAATACCACCTGCGGTTACGAAACGTGCCACTTAAAGGCAAAATTTTGAACTTTGACCTCTGTGACCTTGAAAAGTAGGTCAAATCAAAAGCCCGTTATATATATAATGTACCCTCATTAGGCCTAGATACACCTACCGGTATGATAAAAATTTGGAGGCGGTCCACTCATTAGTTCAGGAGTTATTGCACTTTTTGTGTTTTTGGTTTCCGCCACCTGGTGGCCAAGCTAAGAGCCGAATCGGACCGAAACTTGGTGTCATAGGTCATCTGACCTAGGGGTATATATGTACCAAGTTTCAGATCAATAGCTCCAGCGGTTACGAAACGTGCCCTGCTAACGGAGTACGACGGACGCAGACCCACGACAAGAGCTCACCCCAAGTGAGCTAAAAATCTCAAAATTTCGATATAATTATCACCTAATGAAATAATATTTTGGATTACTTTTTTCACATAATGTCTCAAAATTTGTTCACAGACACTGCTTAATACAATAGCCAGATTCCCGCCGATTTACCACTAGATGGCGTTTAGCGTGACTAACGAAATAAAAATTTTCTGATTGGTTCACTGTCCGCGTCCTTGACAACCGCGGCAGACTGGTGACTCGCCGTAAACTTTTATAAGGGACTGTTGCATTGCACTCTTCAGTGTTTAGAGATCGTGTCTTTTTTGTTTTGAAACATCGCTAAAGATGTGGATAATGATGCTCTATGAGGTTATTGTGTTTGTATATTGGTTGATCTTGAAAACAGCAGGACCAAGCACGGGGCAATTCCCGCGCTGACTGGCCTCTGACTAGTGCTGCCACCATGCGGAAAGTCGGCGGGATTCTGGCTATTGTAAGCAGTGTCTGTGAACGACAGGTATGAGTGAGAAGACACTGCGCAAGGAGTGTACAAAAACGCTGAATAAATTTACCAAGAACTTCCACAATAGTATTTAACAAATGGCTTCCACAATAGTATTTAACAAATGGCTATCTTTATCTCCCCGATGTTTTTTAAAAATTTCAGTTGAGAATAAAAAAGTTGACTTTTACAGCCATTTTTTGACAGCTGATTACATAATGTTGTCGTGAAAGCAATCACTCAAAACCGCTGGAATTTTTTGACCAAGGCACGGAAATTTCATAAACGCAAACCCGATCAAATTTGGTCAATTTGTTCACAAGATATTAAAAATATGACGTGTAGATAAATTAATGCGTACATTACGTGTGTACACTATATTGTCCAAAAATAAATTGTAGTGTAATGTTGAAATCTAAATACATATGTAATTCACAAAATAACTTTCCTCACTAATCAGATAGACCGCGCCCATATGGAATGGCGGACGTCTCATACAGTGTATACTGATTGCTAAGTGATAGAGCCCATGCACCTACGTCATTCCCTGTTCATTCTGGATTGAGAGTTGGATGGACACAAATTCAATAGGAGCTGTCAGCGAGTTGACCACTAGGTGTCACTAGGGCCCAATTCAATGCCTCTAGCGGACCCAGTCATTATCGATCGAGCAGCGATCATAATAGATTTCCTGTACATTTGGTCCGCTAAGACTGTGCTGCCATCTGTTAGCAATATGCGCGGCTGACTGCTCCTATTGGAGTCTTACTGAAACCCCATCATAATTAGTATACACTGAGTAGCCCTTTTTACACGGTGCTGGTTCGAGGAAACCTACCTCCACCCTCCTCGGGCGGGTTCGGTTCAGGATGGATTGATCGCTTTTACACGGTGCGGGTTACCGAACCCGCCTCGAACTAGTTCGAGGTCGGTTCGTTCAAATGCGTGCCACCAGATGGTGTGTATCAACATTTTACAGTTATCGCACGTAAGAAATATCCCAAAAATAATCACTTAAAATCGATAAACTATGCTTTTAACAACATGAGCAGTGCTCGAGAAATCCCGTGCGTGATTTCTTCACAGGTAACTTACAGTGATGCCATTCATATGTAGCGTGCTCAATCCCGCACGGGGTCGGTGGAGGTCGGTTCGCTTTTACACGAGAGAATAACCAGCCTGAACCTACCTCCACCTTCCCGAGACTCGCGCGGCGAACTGAACTGGCCCGAGGAAGGTGGAGGTCAGTTGTTTCGCTTTTACACGGGGAAAAATAACCGAACCCTCCTCGATCTAGTCTCGATCCGGAACGCACCGGCACCGTGTAAAAAGGGCTTATGAGACGTCCGACATTCCATATGGGCGCGGTCGCCCCAGGCGGTAGATTAAATTTTACCTTTCTTTACCTAAAATAGGTGAATGAATTAAACAACACTGACCCTACAAGCCGCAACTCACCTGGATGACAAATTACGCAGGATAGATAAGGAACGAACCGAGACGTTAGAGACAGCGACGTACATGTAGCACAAAATGGCTCTGGTCGAAATAACCTAGAATGATCGCTTCTAAGACATCAAAACACTCCAAACAAAATTCACGCCCCGTTCATTAATATGCAGTGAGTCTTTTTTCGCGCGATCAATGACCGACCAATCGCTCGCTGTTGCACGCCTGGTCACTTTCTAGCAGTCAAAGTGAATTGGTCGATAATCACTCGGGCGAATCTTCTGTGTGCAAAATGCCGTGGTATACAGGGTGTTCCGAAAAGAATGAAAACAGCGCAGGATCAAACAACGGTAGGCCCTACTTGTGATCGCAGCCGTATGGGGGGGGGGAGCAGAAATCAATCCTTTCATAACTAATACAAGGTACAAAAAGCACAAAATTGACACACTAAATGATAATAAACAAGAAGTCAATCTCCAGAATTCACGAATTTTCGACCCCAACCGGGGTCTTTTTCAAGTGGAACTTTACAATCTGAAACTCTAGAACTAATAAGTATAAAAGTTCACGGTAAGCTAAAGCCGCTTGGGTCAAAGTGTACTTTTCCAGAACGTAACCGACTGTCATGACTGTGGGCAAGTCAAAGGCCCAGGATAGGGTCATTGTGTTGTGTTTCAATGGAAATTCTTTTTTAATTGTCCTTATGCAATTGCACGCAGCTTTTTCTTCAGAAATCTATGCGTTGTCACTGAGGCATCCGGCCAACTGGTTCAGTGTCTTACACGACACCCTGTATACCTTTTATCAATGAAAACCAAGTCGGCATGTTTTTGAATACCCCACGAAATCAATGACCCTTCGTCAAAACTCATTGTAATACACCTTTACGGCCCTATTCACAGGCCTGTCGGAATGGCAATTGTATATGACTAAACATGTGACTTCAACGTGGTGGAGAAGGCGTCACTAATCGAAAATTATGCAGTGATGTCTTAGAAGCGATTTTAGGTTATTTGCGAGCAATATACGGTATAAAACTGTTTAGTTAGTCATTGGCAACGAGTCAATTATCTAAATTATGCGATGTTCACACTTCAGCGCGGTCCTTTACGAACGTCACGATTGGCCATTCGTAACTGATCGTGGAATATTTGTTTACTTCGCTGAAGTTTCACGTTTGGATAGGAGGTGATGCGAGTCGATACGTTCTGATGCGCTTGGATGCGACATGAGCTGTTTTACACCTAATACCCCCATCACACTGAAGTAGTTCTCAAAACGTCCTGCCCCGTCCTAAAAAAATCGTAAAACGGGCTAGAACGTGTACCCTTGGCCAAATAATGCTTCGATGTACTGGAGCACCCTTCCCATCCACGAAGTTCGTAAAACGACTGTAAAACGTTGCCACTACGTCCACT
>NMRB01000235.1:24017-69957 GCA_002633025.1 Notospermus geniculatus | reverse complement strand
GGAGGGAGAGAGAGAGAGAGAGATCGAGAGAGAGAGAGAAATCCAGTGAAACCAATGAAGACCGCCACCTTGTGAGGTGGTGGCGGTCTTAAATACGAAATTGGACTTCACTTCCATGACGTAACGTATTTCAGGAGATGGTTGGTACCGCAAATATCGCCTGCTGCAAGAGCGTCTTTTAGCGTGTTACATTAAACCGAAAGAGATATGGTGTATATTAAACTTTGAAATTTATCTTTCGTTTCCACTTCGTATCTACGAATTGGAAATTTATAAATTCAAAATACACCGTACTAACTCTTTCGGTTTAACGTAATACGCTAAAAGACGCTCTTGCAGCAGGCGATATTTGCGGTACCAACCATCTCCTGAAATAGGCCTACGTTACGTCATGGAAGTGAAGTCCAATTTCGTATTTCGTACTTCGTTTTTCGTCAGATTTGCGAAAACTCCCTAATATCCAAAATAAAGCACAAGATCAACACATAAACTGATACAAAACAGAAGTCGTCTCCGAATTCTGCTAATTTTCGACCCCAACCGGGGTCTTCCTCAGGCACTTTCTAGTCGAACTACCAGGGCCAAGCCGGGGGCCAAGCACTAGAACATGGCCTAATGCCCGCTGTACACGTAGGATTTTTCTTGTACTAAAAATTATAAATGGGTGTTCACAATGCCTTTCAGCAGGCAATCAGTAACCTATGACCGAAATCACCCTTCATCAGCCTCATTTATAATTTTTAGTACAAAAAATCCTACCGTGTACAACGGGCATCACAGAGAAATTCTGTAATCATGGTAAAAGGCACTACATACCTCTCTTGTTAGGCACTGTTAGTGCTATCGGAGTTTCTTGGCGGTCGGCCCAGAAGTGTTAAGCTGCGTTTACCAGCCATCCGGAATGCCGTATAGGGACGCGGAATCCCCGGCGGAAGCGGATATGTTGTATGCGAAATGCATTGTATTTTCCGCTTCCGCGTTCCGCAATCCGCATTCCGCGTGTCAGCTAAACGTAGCTTAAAGGTGTAATTTTGCACTTCTGGTAATTCGACTGCATGTAGAAAGTGTCTGACGCTGAGGAAGACCCGAATTCGGAGACGACTTCTGATTTATACCTGTATAACAATAAATATCAGTGACACTGCAAACGTTAAACCAGGTGTATTCTGTTGTGCTTGAAAGTTAGTAAACCACAACACGAAAATACACATAATAATGACAACAATTTATTTTATATAGCGTAAAATCACAGAACTGTTTTATGCCTATATAACAATAAATATCAGTGACATTGCATAAGTTAAACCAGGTGTATTCTGTTGTGCTTGAAAGTTAGTAAACCGCAACACGAAAATACACATAATAATGACAACAATTTATTTTATATAGCGTAAAATCACAGAAAACACGTTATTAAATCAACTGGGAATTATCATTGACTGAGAACAGGAAAATAACCTGTTTTGTTTTAAGAACTGTTGACCCGAGGAGTTGTTATTATTGTAATGTCAACACGTTATGCCTGCTTGCAGGTACCCGTGAATAAATTTATTTGTCGATCCTTCTTGGGACGACCAATCCTCATCGCGGCAAATAAACACTCTCCCTTTGAATGGAGGTGCGAGGCCCGTTCTATTATATCCCTCCCGGGATGTGTTGAAAAGAATTTTGATGGCGCTTTGTCTCACGCGGTGTCTTTTGTACACATGGATTTCCACCACCTCAGGTAGCTCGGGCATTTGCACGACCCGCTCGCTTCACTAAACCAATCTGTGTTGCCAGATAACGGGCGGGTCGTGCATTTGCGCGACCCGCCCGCTTCACCAAACCAATTTGTGTTGCCAGCTAAACGGGCCTGTCGTGAATTAGCACGACCTGCCCGCTTCACGAAAGGAGTAAACTTGTATCAGCTGAACGTTTAGGTTGTGTAAAATTAATGACAAAGCGTACTTCCTGTACATAGGAAATAGAAGAATATGGTCAATACTGATACAAGGCCCCTTTAAATGAAAAGTGATAACGATTAGGCCAAATAGGATCATGGCGTCTACCCACAATCCATAAGATGAATAAAGACTAGTAAATGCTTTTACTTGTATTTTTGATACAAGGCCCCTTTAATGAAAAGTGATAACGTCGACTAATCCTCATCGCGGCAAATAAACACTCTCCCTTTGAATGGAGGTGCGAGGCCCGTTCTATTATATCCCTCCCGGGATGTGTTGAAAAGAATTTTGATGGCGCTTTGTCTCACGCGGTGTCTTTTGTACACATGGATTTCCACCAGCTCAGGTAGCTCGGGCATTTGCACGACCCGCCCGCTTTTCACTAAACGAATCTGTGTTGCCAGATAACGGGCGGGTCGTGCATTTGCGCGACCCGCCCGCTTCACCAAACCAATTTGTGTTGCCAGCTAAACGGGCCGGTCGTGAATTAGCACGACCTGCCCGCTTCACGAAAGGAGTAAACTTGTATCAGCTGAACGTTTAGGTTGTGTAAAATTATTGACAAAGCGTACTTCCTGTACATAGGAAATAGAAGAATATGGTCAATACTGATACAAGGCCCCTTTAAATGAAAAGTGATAACGATTAGGCCAAATAGGATCATGACGTCTACCCACAATCCATAAGATGAATAAAGACTAGTAAATGCTTTTACTTGTATTTTTGATACAAGGCCCCTTTAATGAAAAGTGATAACGAATTTTTGAATTTTTCAATACAGATGCACTAGGCTATGCTGTACAAATCTGAAGGTAGAGAATTTGCTAGTTTTTATTCATATGAGCCATTCACTAGAGAACTAAAGCTTAGGTCTAAGCAGTTTATGCAATGATATGAAAAGCGACACATTTAGTACCGTACATTATTCAATATACATGTAGGTATACTACCCACCCATCTTGTTTGACCACACTCTCAAGCCAAGCTGACATGTGTCGACCACACTCTCAAGCCAAGCTGACATGTGTCGACCACACTCTCAAGCCAATTTGACATGTGTTGACTACACTCTCAAGCCAAACTGACGAGTGATGGGTGATTTTCTTAACAACACTCCCTACTGGGCGACGTTTTGGAGAACAGTTGATTATCATGTTACAGCACGCGCAGCTGTCATTTTTTCCGATTTGAGCAATATTTTTATTAAGTTATCCGCATTGCGTAAATTGTTTTCCCGAGTGAGCTGTATTCATCCCTCACCCGATATTACTTAAAAGCCACGGTAGAATCACAATTTCGTCACATTCTTCAGAGGATTATTGATGCGAATGGAACTGAGTGGTGAACACGGAAAATGGACAGTGGCAATATATCATTAGATGGCAGCAATACATCATTCGGGTTCGATTTTGACGACTTTCTCAGTGACGGTAAGTTCACAAATTCTCTTATCGATGTTTGTCTATTCTGTAGGCCTACCCTTGATTCAATTGGCCAGCAGGACTATTGAAAAGTGTTAGCCTACTGTGTGTGTGCGGGGTGGGGGCACTAAGTTTTTTGACCCCAGCAAAGCGGAATTCTACAGGCCTATAAGCCTTGGGTGATGATTTCCCAGTAGCCTACATCCATCCGCCCGAAGAACTCCACTGCATTTGCCATAGATTTCCGGTGATTATCCACTCATTGATTTACAGATAGGCTTATGGTTTATAGTTTTATGTAGTTTTGTTTGGAATCACTGGGTCTTGTGCTGCATGAATGATGTGCAGTTCCGACGGGAAGTTACAGAGCTTTGGGAAAGTAAAGGTGTATCAGGCACCATGTGGGAATTTAATTGTTTACCAAAATTATTTGAAATAATCTCATTCAAACCATAAAATTAAACTTCGGACCAAAATACACTCAGTTCATCATGAAAAAGGTGTCATCTCTATTTACTTTAATTTAAATAAACATATTTAGACTTATTTCATCCAATAAAGCTATGAATGAAGCCAAGATATTGTTAATCAAACCAGCATTTCGACTAACATATTGTTTCATTCCGATAAAATTTAGACAAATTCATGGTTTCATGGTTTCAAACCATGAAGAAATAATTTCAAACGATGAAATTCACGCAAATTCATGGTCTGCAAACCATGAAAGTGGGCAAAAGTTTTCAGTCAAGTTTCATGGGAATGAAGTCATATGTTTAGTCTGATTGCTGGTTTGGAAAATAATTCCATGGTTTTGTTTTTACTCTAATTGGATGAAATAAGTCCAAATACGTACATTTATGGCTTGAAACAATGACATTACTTCAAATACTTTTGGTAAACAATTAAATTCCAACGTGTAGCCCGTGTCACGACGTGTCAGATTGGCTATCGCAATGCTTCAGTTCCAGGCTATAAGGTTATTGTTCCGACTCATCGGCAAGGGGAATGAATAGTCTAAGTGCACGGCCGAATGGTGATAATCCATTAAAGATAATGTATCACGGGTATTTTCGCGGGCCACGAAATTCATTGTTTATTTACATTTTGTTTGTTTATGTCCAGGCTTTCTTTGTCTTTTGAGCAGTTTGTTGGTGGCATGCCCCTCTAGAAATTCTGTTGATTCCAAAAGTGTTCATTTTGGTGGGTTGGCATGTCCCAAAGGTCCAAAATAACATTGTAAACATCCATGTTTACAAACATTGAATGTAAACAATGAAGTCGTGATACACTATCTTTAACTGTGAAAGAGAAATCTGTTGTTCCTAATTGTTTTCTAACGCCATTCCAGATAGTGGTTCATCAAGTTCTGATGACGATAAGGAAAATCAACCACCACCTACCAATAAGAGAAAAGGTAAGTTACACTTATTCACAATCGTTCATTATTAAATATAGAACAACAACAATTTTAAAACAAAAATACGTTTATTTTCCTCTCAACTAATAAGTGTTAATTACCGTACGTGTACAAATCATGGTATACAGTACATGTAGTTAATATCCGTACAGAGCGCAGCAGGCGTTCAGGCCCCAGGAATTTCTGCAGTGTTTTTTTTTTTTACTAAAAAATCCTTCACGCGATGTGTTACTAGCATATCCCTAACAACATTAACGTAGCAAAACAATATCCTTCACGCGATGTGTTACTAGTTATCCCTTGTTCTACACTTGGAGGAATTCCTCAAAGTTCTACATTAACGTAGCAAAACAATAAACTACATGTAATTTAGGAATTACCCCAAACACATTGAAAATAAATTACCTCTAACCAATGAACTGCAACTCATTAACTCTTTGCCCCATACACGTGCAATATTACGCAATATGAGGATCTAGTCCTTCAGTCATAGGGACCAGTTCATTATCTCGGACATGACCATGTATTCAGAATTGTCTCTGCAACTCATGTTACGAAACAAAGATTAAATGTCCATTATTATCATGCTCTGACTTGTCCTTCTATGATGTAAGAATGAATCAATTTAAAAGCAATTTATTCCAAGTTAACCCACTGTTTTAAATTTGTTGCGTCATGTACGTGACATTAGACATTCGCATGCGCAACGAGTTCAGGCAAGAATACAGCAAAATTTGGGCCAACAGGACTTAGTCCTTCGACCGACATATGATGATGATGATGATGATGAATTCTGAATTTAATTCACTGCAAAAATTGTTCAGTCAACATTAATTAAATTCACACTGTTCACATTGTTCATCTGACGTGACAATATACATTCAGTCATCTGTGAATTCGTACATGTCACTGGTCATGCGGGCTTCAATCTCGTCCACTTCCTTTATTAGATTCAATGAATGTTTCTTAATGGCTTCTTGAAATGCGACCTCCTTCGTCCTAACGTTCATGTGTTTGTCAGTGAGTTGGAGGGCAAGACACCAATTCATGTTTTCATCAATCATGTTGACGGTATCCTTGTCAGCCAAGTGTGTACTTCTGTCCACTTGACGAATATCACCCTTGGATATACTCGCTGTTGGTTGTTCCTTGTTGACGGTATCCTTGTCAGCCGAGTGTGTACTTCTGTCCACTTGACGAATATCACCCTTGGATGTACTCGCTTTTGGTTGTTCCTTGAGGCCTTTTACAAAATCAACAAAGTTGCCAGGGATGTCTTTTTTTGAATCGATACCTAAATGAACAAAACAAACATACATGTAGTTAGTGTACCGGCCCAAAACCATCGTGCCGTCAAACAAGGCGAAACCCCGAGCACAATCAAAAAGCTGTTTAATCTTCGTTAATTTTAGTTGTTTTTTAAATGATGGACAGACAAATAAGGTAAAATTGTCATGGAAAGGCAAGAATACATGTACTTTCCCAATGCTTCAGATCAATACTGCACTGATTTATTTTCATGAGCTCCAAATTTTCCAAATTTTTAAGTTGTTGTTTTATCACCTCAGGGGTGATCAAGTAACAACGTGGCGGAGAATTGAACCAAGAACAATCCGTTGGAAAGGCCGAGGGTGGGCAAGCCGTCCGTAACTTAATTATGAGTAGGCCTACTTTTATGAAGAAGGCGAAGTTGGAATCTGACTTCTGAGTTGCCAAACTTCAGGTAGGACACTCCCAGATGGGGAACATTCGGAAACGTTCTTGGATTCACTTGTTCTTGGATTCACTTGTTTCGGGGACTATTGATAATGTCCGCCAAATGGACAGCCGTAATACCCTCGGGTGCGGCGTCCCTTGTAATATTTAAATAAATTGATAAATAAACGTTAAACACGGTTCGATTCTCACAATAGCATACACCTCAGAGCAGGTTTCGCTGCTTTACCCACCCATGTGGATAAATGGGCACCAGTCAGAAATAACCAGATTGATCAGTTAATCTGAGTTGTCTCTGCCGAGTTCTATTCTACTGAATGGTTTCACGATAGATTGTGGTCGTGAAAGGCTGAAGTCGGATAATGATCACGTCCGTTGTTGATATCTGACTATAAACCTTCTCATTAACTTAAGCAGGACACCAATTTCCAGATCACAATGTGTCTATCTGTTAAATTTGTGAGGGACACACAACCACACTCTGTTGACTAATTAAAGGACTCGAGGAACCTTGATTCCTGTGCAATGCTATACAAACATCCTGCATGGTATACGCTACAATGCATTCACACCACATAATGTCGCTAATTGACACCTTATTGCTGGTGAGGAAACATTGACCAACACACACAAAACAGACTCATACAACACCTTTGTTAGGCTGTTTAACGGAATTTATTACCCAAATGCTTTGAAGAATTCGACAAGTAAAAAACTATGTCCAACTGATGTGAAAACAACTGACCTATGTGTGTATCCAAATGAGCAGAACTTACAAGATTCCTCCTTGAATGTTCAATGGACGAAATTTAGACCCCCAAAGTTACTTTATCCATTCACTATTACGACCAACATTTTACAATTTCTGAAATTTAGATTCCTTTCGCTTGCTAGGTTTTCAAGAAGCACATGTACCAAATAATGATGGGCTTAACATGTGCTAAAAATATTCAGTGTGTTTTTCAAACAGTACCGGTGTAAAAGTTTTAGCTGTCCCCTGAAGAAGTGATAAATGCGTTTTCGTATACCGTATACTTCTATGTAGCCTTAGTATATGGCCAGAATTCCTGCTAGAATTTGTACAATTTTAAACTCATTTTAGGTCGGGGTCGTCCTCGTGGTACCAAGAGAGTACGCACCGAAGACAGTTCCATCACCGGGAATGGATATTTTCCAACTCATCTACAGAAAACTGGTATGTTATCGTCGAATTGCTATAATTAACACGGACAACAATTAGTGCACATTTGACACCACTTAGGTGTCAGCAAAAAAAATATTGATGGATTTGGACTACCATGAAGCAGCACATATCATGCAGACGCTTTTAAACTCAAGGTTGATCAATTATTTAATCACGCGTATTAATTTCAACATTTCAGCGAAAACGGTTGCTCCAAAATTAATACCGTTGGAATATCTCCGTGCTACCTACTGCTGTGATAAACAGTGTCTTTGGCAGACATCTATTGACGGTCTCAGACGAGCGCGAACCATTTTTCAAGAGATGACCCAGAGTCAACAATCACAGTGAATTTTGGATTATCTTCACAGTCACTTTGAAGAGAAGAATGGGAAAGAGGTGTTTGCATTTAACATTGGGACCAGTCCCGTTTGTAGCGTTGCCTGGAGACTGGCATATGGCATCAGCCAGAGCCGTTACTACAGGAAGGTCAATCTTTGCAAAGGTGGGTATGATACATTTTTGCAAGTGATATCGTTTTTTAGCACAACACGGCTTATTTTTTCTTTGTGATTTGTGATTTATATTTGCGCTACCATCTGCATCATTATTCTGACATTTCTGTTCCATTCTATTTATATTTTATGCAGCTGGAGTTGTTACTACTTTGCCTGAGGACCACAGGACAGGTTGCCGGAAATCTGCAACACAAGTCACCATTTCATGGCTCAGGATGTTTGCCAGAACACATGGGGACAAAATGCCGGATGAGGAGAAAATTCACCTGCCGTCATGTCTCTCACGGAGAGATGTGTACCGAATGTGTCAGGTGAACCTCGAGACGGAGCGGGAGGAGGCATGTTCTGAGTCCCATTTCTATAAGTTATGGAGCACACACTGTTCGGATGTAATCATTCCTAAGGTACCACATTTTCTAATTTTGTTTGCTTCAATTGTTTTGAAAGGGGGTTCAGAGTCTTAGATTCCCTACATTTTTGGAAATAGAGTTAAAGCCTACTCTGCGGTGTGTAAACATCATTGGTCGAATCTTATCACAAGGACATTATTGGAGTGATATTGGACTAATTGCGAGAAGCAAGTAGTCACAGATGAAAGTGGCATAAAGCTAATAATATTCTCTGAATTTCCTTTTACGTTTATTCCTTCAGGTGAATCGATTTGCAATATGTACAAAGTGCAGCGACATATCAACACGCCTCCAGTCCTATAAAAATCCTGCCAAACGCGAAGCACTGGTGCAGAAGAGAAGGAAACACCTAGATTATCAGCAGTAAGTATACATGTAAAGGCTGGGCCGCACTGACAGGTCAAAGGAAGTGAACATTTTCCACGAATTTTGTCTCGTAGACATGTCAATTGTGTGGCAGTTAGATCGGAAGGTACTGAATACGTTTTTAGGTGTTTACTTTTAGCTTTATTTTAAGAAAAAGTATAGCAAATGATCACGAAAGGGGATTAGCTGAATTATGTTTTCGGCCGACTTTTAATCATCTTTTATAATTATCTCAGTGACCTGACTCCAAAATATTGATGTTTCAGCCGGGAACGTGAAAAATACTACAAACATGCGGCCAAAGCCAGGCAAAACCCCGGGAAGTACATGTGCATCATTGCAGATGGGATGGATCAGAGCAAAACTTATCTCCCTCATTTCGTCGACCTCAACAAAGCCATTTCCCAAGCCTGGAAATTGAAGGTGCATTTGACAGGCGTTAAGATACATGGCATTGGTTTGTCAGTGTTCCTTGATCACGGAGAATATGAACATTCAAGCAACTTGCTGTTGAATATTTTGGCCAGAGTACTGTGCCAGAGGAAAGACAGCATCCCGGAGGTCCTGTACTTACAGTTAGACAACTGCTGGCGCGAGAATAAAAACCGGTACATTTTTGCATTCTTGTGCCTTCTCGTGGAAGTAGGCGTGTTCAGAAAGGTCAAAGTGAACTTCTTGATGGTTGGCCACACACACGAAGATATAGATCAATTCTTCAGCAAGATCTCTTCGTGGCTTATGAAGAACACTGCTGGTACAGTTGAAGACTTATTGAAAGGTGTCACAAAGTGTACCAACCCCAACCCCGAAACATTCATCCTGAGGACGATGTTCAACATCAGGGATTGGCTGGCTCCTTCCATTGCTAACCCGATGCAGCACCACAGTGGACCTCATCAGTTCCGCATCAAGAAAGACCCGGCGACAAATAAAGCAACTATCACGTACAAGAAATGGTCAACTGGCACCTCCTACACCGAAGCAGAGGGAACAGGAGTGCCACTGCTAGACATCCCGAGTGGTCAACCGGAGGAGCTATTGCCGAACTACGAAAAAATTGATCTGAATAGACTCAAAGTGGACATCAGCGCCGTGACAAGATTTATGAAGATCGAAAAACAAGCCACATTTCGTGAAACGTGGGATGCGTGGTTCGTGGAAGCAACAGCCAGGTCTCAAGGTAGGCTTTGTTAGAGTAGTGATGACACTTTTCCTGATATCACTTGGGCTCTGTGAATGATGCACCATCTTGTATGCAAACATGGTTAGCGCCGAGTTGTTCTTGCAGTTGGAATAATTGAAAACAATACCATGATGCGTGGACAATATTAAATGGTACGGACGAATCATTGGATGTTTGCCTATTGTGCTATTGAACGGTTCATCATAAAAGCAACGCAATTTTAAATTCAATTTTTCAGGTGATCATTTTGGCCAAGAAAGTTGGAATTTGACAAACGTGATCGAGCACATACTCGCAAAGCGCACGGGCCCACCAGAACTACCTCTAGCTGAACCAAACGATGACGCCGAAACCATATCTGATTTATCTGACGAGGATGCTCCAATTGCCCAGGTAAGTTGATATATCATAATTTGGTGACACTTTCGTTCGGGTCAATTTGTAGGATGTACGGTATATGTACGGTAAGAAAGAATAGGGAGGCTACCGAAAATGTGTAGTAATCTGGTTAATGTCTAGTAGTATGAAAAATAACGTTGTCGTAAAGTTTTGGTTTATCGTTTGATTTCGAAACCTCCCCAATAATATGGCATTTTTGTTCAAGGTGCGCATCGGAAGGAAGGCAGTCAGGAACAACAATTGGAGACAGAACATGGAGGCACGGCAGCTGACAGTCGGAGACCTGTGTTTACTGGATATGGCCAAGTGGGCTGGTTACGCGGGTCACCAAATAGGAAAGGTGATGGAGATACATGAGAATGAGAGAGTTACCATCGAATGGATGAAGGCGCCCGTCGGCAAGAAAATTACGACTTGGCCAGGACAGTGGACAGAAACCGTGAACCGGTCCACAATATACTACCATGGGTTTGCGCTCACAAATAGAAATTACCTGCCGCAATACGTGAAGGACATAATTGACGACTACGAAGATGACTTTTAAGAACTGCGCAAAAGCAGTGCAGACCTCGGCCATTCATTGTAACAATTTTGATGTAGGTGTGGTAATGAAGATAATGCTCTAGTACAGGGGATCTGAATATGTTTTAGCTCACTAGTATTTACTTACATGTAGCTTATTTACTTGAGCTCAGTATTAGCTCAATCATGTCAAAGCGATTAAGAAATTCCTACTGCAGACGTTTGAATAATTTAGCTCTGTTTGGACAAAGTATTAGGTCTTATTACACATTGTCCTCGTTCAACACTGTTCACTGGGAGTATAGTTTCAGACGAAATGTGTTTGTAAATAAGCTTTTGCCCATCTCTTTGTATATATTGCCTTAAAATGTAATTATTTTATTATAGCCACGATTTTCGAAAGAAATGAAAGCGCTATGGGAATTAAAATAATGTAAAATCCAGCCAGACTTTCCAGAGATTTCTTTTTTTAAGATGATGCTCTTATCACTTGGCATTTCACCTGTCTTAAATGGCGTGATGCAGTTAGCATTTCAAACATGCATGTAATGTCTTATAATGTCACGTGATCAGCTTGGGGCTTCCCCCAAGCTTGGGGTAAGTCGTTGTACTTACTTGGAAATGACTTAGCGTGATTCATCAAGGCATCCTCTGTTGTCTCTGTGGGGTATTTTGCCTTCAACTCAGTCCAACCAAGCCCTGTTAACTTCGCAAAACCGGCTCGAACAAGAGGCACCTTTTTGAGAAGGACGGCTTTACATCCAGCCTCCTGCATGGACATTTTCTTCTCCACGGTGTCGTTAAGAAGTGCCAATCGCCTGTTTGGTTCCAATCCTTGGAATTTCCTGAAGAGCTGAAACGAGAATAAAAAGTGTGATTACCAAGAATCTAGAGGTGCTGTTTTGAGAACCTTATTGATGCTAGGGCGTTTACCCCTGAGACCCCTCACCAGTTTCTAGAACCATAGGCATACGCAGGTAATTGAAAGGTGTCAGTGTGCGTGATGTGTAGGCAATTAGCCAACTCTGATGGCTCACAAAGCCAAGTGTCACGTTATAGCCTTACCAAAATGACTACTTACACTTCCATTGAGTGATTTCAAGTCAGAAGGCCTGCTTTGTCGGATGTCATCCGCAATTTTCGACAGCGCATTCCATTCTGCCTTGGAGTATTTTGCCACCGACACCATGATGCCTATTGTACTCGGGGCGGGCTGAAAAAGGAAAAATCTAGAGTAGTCTTTGGCGAGAAAAAAATCATTTATAGGAAAACCCAGAAAACCAATTCTGAATCACTAGAATAGATTTCACATGGCAAGAGGCATTTACTGTACCTGACACATTCCCAACTGACGTAAAAGTTCCGACCTGAATCCATTTGGTGCATCAACGGGTGGCTCGTCTGACTCTGGATCCTTTGCACACAATTCCATCAGGAGGCGTCGCGCCTGAATAACACTGTCCATGTACGTCATCGCATACGTCGTTGATTTGTAATTATGGGTGTTGCCCACTCGCCCGGCCTCAAGTAACGAAAGTCCCCTATAGACGTCCACTTGGATGTACCGAATGGTTTCAAGATGATTCCCATCTTCCTCTTGCAACCTGATTTTAATGGCCTGCACAAGGTGATTACCACCCAAGATGTGCAGGGGATAATCGCTGATGTTTTCCTGGCAAAGGGCAACATCGGGAGGTGCAAACGACAGCACTGGAATTATGGTGCTGTGCTTCTGCGGGTCGTCCGTCAAGCTCTTTTTGATGTCCGACACCCAGGCCTTGCAAAGTGGTCGACAGAGCATACCCTGTGTTGGAGGTTGCAGTACCATCGCACTGACTTTAAATCTACCTGTAAACAGTGGAAAACGACAAAACTAAAGGATTTTCTAGCTGTACAAGGCAATGAAGCAAACCGTTCACATAACACTCAGTAATGTGGTTCATTTCGTTGAGATAGTGATGGGAGTCGAATCAAAATTTCATCCACCCCTGAATAGGATACATGTACACTCTAAAAACTCAAGTGTTGAATTCAACACACCAAAGAGGCTTGAGAGTGATAACATTTGAAAGTGTTGGATCCAGCACTTAAAGTGTTGGATCTAACACTTTAAATGTTGGATACAACACTTTATAATGTTGTCACTCTCAAGCCTCTTTGAAGTGTTGAATTCAACACTTGAGTTTTTAGAGTGTACGTACAATGTATCTGGTATCATTTTGGCAGCTAATCCCTATGCCAATTTAAAACCATTAGATTGTTCACTACCGTCATTCATTATTAGTCAAGAAAGGGTGCCATTTTTTGTTACCTTGATATTTATTCTTGATGTCTCATAACACTCAGTAATGTGGTTCATTTCGTTCCGTTCACATAACACTCAGTAATGTGGTTCATTTCGTTGAGATAGTGATGGGAGTCGAATCAAAATTTCATCCACCCCTGAATAGGATACCTACATGTACGTACAATGTATCTGGTATCATTTTGGCAGCTAATCCCTATGCCAATTTAAAACCATTAGATTGTTCACTACCGTCATTCATTATTAGTCAAGAAAGGGTGCCATTTTTTGTTACCTTGATATTTATTCTTGATGTCCTGTCTTGTGGTGGCGTCACGTTCACCTTCTTGTTCGGCGTGATCTTCATCCTCAATAGCCTCAAGATTCTGTAAGGAAATGCGTCGTCTTTTGGTCTTGTTGGGGGGCGTCTGCTCAACTCTTTTCCCTTTGGACAGGTACTTCACTTGAGATTTTTCAGCCAAAGAAATCATGAACGCCTTGCTGTCTCCTGTGTTGTTGAGTGCAGCAGCGAAATCATTATCCGCAGAAAAGTTGGTCCGGTTCAGATGCATACATTTATCTTGGTTCATAAACTTGAACTGGAATAAAAAGTATATTGTTTTATGCAGTGCTACCATTAGACTAAGGGTCTTGGTCTCTCTGGCGTCCAATTCAATGGTGCCGCTTTTTCCGTAAATGTATTGTTGGGGGACATCACATATCGGGGACATTACATTCTACTACACCGGTATTTTGACTGGTATATGCCTCCTGTCCTCATACCAAACATACATGTAGGCCTACACTGCCCAAGTGTTTTACTCCACGCTTATTTTCTGGATTTTATGTTCTCACTGAAAACTAATCTTATTGACTGACACTATCTTCACAGAACACCAGGCCCCAGGTCACTTGTCATGATTTCTCATGTCAATGCCATTTAAATGTACCTTGAAGTTGATAGATGTATAACCATGGACAGGGACAACAATCACCATTTTTCACGGTTGCTTTATAGGGGGAGAGGGTCTGTAAGAGGTGAACCGGTATAGGCTGGTAGAAATGATGAAAATGCCCTCTACGGCAGCAACTAATGACTTTTCAACCGGAGAACTCAGAACAGAGGAATCTGTCACGCAGGGACCCTCGTTTTTCGGAGGCACTGCCTGCTCGAAGGGAGATTGCCAAACCACGGAGATCTTATTTTATATCTCCAGTGGCAAACCCCCAAAACTGGAACACTCTGGTGGCGATTTTCACTGCCCTCCCCACCCAAATGGTTAGGACCAACTGCAGAGCGTAGTATAGGGCGGCACTGCGGGCTAGACAGTTTATGCATAATGTACCATTGGATTTTTGTCTACCCCGGCCCATTCCCAGAGAAAAACTGCATAGATATTCATGTTCACTAACGTCCCAGTAGGAGTTTTTCGAAGTTTCAATAAAATTGGCCAATGCAGTAAGGTTATTTACGAATAACTTTAACAACTTCTGCAAAGTTTTTGGCCATCAAAAACATCGTTTCTCCTTTCACATGTTTCAGCATAGTCAGTCACACTGCCCGGTTGAACTACATGTAACTCGGCAATACATGTATATATAAAGCAGAATCAAGCAAACAGTTTGGCTGGCTAAATAAATATAATCTCTTCTGGTGGTGGATAGAATAATGCACTGTTTTTGTAATCCCTTATTGGGTGGATTTATATTTGGACACGGTTTGTATGTGGATAATTAGCCTTTGTGTCAGGGAATTTTGGCGCGAAGGAGAGCGTTGGATTTGGAGTCATGGCTGGTATCAGGAATAAGTAGGGCAATTCTCCGGTAACGGAATTACAAATCAGAGCAAAATTTAGTCATATTTTTTGCTCCCATCCTTATCTGGCAAATATGACGGATACGAAATCAGTCATATCCTGGGCATATCAGTCCAAAATATTTTTGAACAGGTTCAAACCCAGTCTACAATTCAAGCTTAAGGAGCAGTGTTGCCTACTTTGGTCGGTAACGGAATCAATCAGAGAGACAGTGCAAAAACAGTCACCAACTTTTAAAAAATTCCTACACAATCCTACCCGCAGAACGTATGATTACAATAACAGTACGATAATACACTTTAGGTTGTCAGTTCTCATTTCAGATATTAACCGTCACCAAATCTTTCTACTTCTGAGAGAAATTAACATTTCTAAAGACAGTTCGTGGTAACGGAATTACATTAACGGAATTACAAAAACATTCTTCTGAAAAGAAGGCTTCAAAATCATATTCATCCCAACTGTATTATGTTGTACTTGTCTGTTGTTCCTCAATCAGGTCTTGTAGATGTGAAACCAACCAAAACACCATGGTTTTCATGGATGTAATCTGACCTATGACAGGCTAAAGAAGGGTACCAAAACAAGGTCATGTCAGGACAGTCTCTGCAAAAAACATGAATTTTAATTTTCATAAATTTATGTTGCCTTATAACTGAAAACACTTCACATTATAATTTTCAGCAGTGTTGCCTGAATCTCCTAGATTTTTTTGCTGATCTGAACGAGTTGTGATATCAAAGATGAAAATAAAAATTTGATTTTGTAATATCCATTCTCTGCTGGAGAATTGCCCAATAACATGTGTTGGTAAATAACATGGTGTTATTTATTCCTGCTGGTATTCATAAAAGTTAGCAAATGCTTTTACTTAAGATTTGTACAACAAGGTCCAATGTAAATGCACTACATGTACAAAACTTGAAGTAAAAGCATTTGCTAGCTTTTATGAATACTAGCCATTGATTCAAGGTGAAGCTGCCGTTTTACGACAACGTACCATACCACCCATCCACATGCTGTATAACATTTCAAATTTGTCTAAGAAGATAGTCAATTACAAACAGTTTAACTAATAAAATAGAGGACCAAATTCCAGCACAACCCAACACTTGATACAAAGCCCTTGTAACCCTTTGCCCTAATTCAATCATCACCAAAGCAAAACCATTCAAGCAACTAATTCAAACCTATCTGTTTAATTCAGTACCCCCCCCCCAAAAAAAAAAATTAATCATTTATTGATCCTGGGGGATTCAAAAATAAATTTGGTAAAGTTTGAAGTAATTGTCCATCTCTTAGCATTACACAAATCTGTGAACCTGTCCTTCCAATGAGTCTTCGATCTGGGTTTTCATAATACATGTAATAAGAAAAACAATCCTCTGTCAAAAACAAAAATAATCCAGCATATTTCCTGGGGCTTTTTTCTCTCCTACATGTACTTTACTAACAGGGGGAATTTTCCTACTTCACCAAAAAGTGGATTTTATCCGGGGGGGGGGGGGATTTCCTATGTGCGTTTTTTCCGTTTTTCCTTACATTCGTTATCAAAATGTTATTGTTAACTTCGATCTGTTTGCTTTCAAAATGGCCAAGATGGCCAACCAAAATATTAAATTTATTCTGGAATGAATGAAGGCAAGAAAGCAACGCCTAATCAGCCAAAATGATAATAAGCAAGAAGTCAATCTCCAGAATACACGAATTTTCGACCCCAACCGGGGTCTTTTTCAAGTGGAACTTTACAATCTGAAACAATCTGAAACTCTAGAAAAGACTCAATCAGCCAAATATGAATAAAGTAATCAATAATTCGGTTTAAATTCTAAGGAGGAAGCTTTCAATAGCGCGCGCACTGAAATCTCTATTTACGCACGCAAAGAGTAGAATCCTGCTCTTGGCCGTATTTCTGAAACGCCGAAACCCCTGTGGCGGGAAATTTTCCCCGTATCCTAGTATTAGGCCTATGTTGAAGCCAAATGATAGGGCATAGGGCCGCCGGACTTTCTTTTGACGACGATCTGTAACGTAATTCACTGCCCCTAAATCAGTGCCCTACCCTTTTGTGTAGGACGGAATAAGCCGCACAAGGAGAAAAACCAGACTATTCAGGATACTTTTTGTAACCCGGGCACTGGCTACTGGTAAATTCATTTACACTACACCGGGGAGCACGGACCAATTGTGTTAGTGGAAAGGGGGCTATTGATGCAATCCCCATTGGGAAAAAATGAAAGCCTGAAAAAGGAAAATAAAAGGGAAATAGTACTTACGGCTACTTTATCGGCTGTGTCACTTGGACGAACGCTCTCAATTTGCTGATAGGCCTCACCATTCTTTTTATAGGGCCTTATACCGTCCATGAGAAGAAACACATCATCTCCACATTTCTCTAGTGACCAAGGAGGCAATGACCTGTCCATCCTGAATGTTTCAATCTTGGAGGAACTAATCGAGTGCTTGAACTTTACTTTGAAATAGCGATTACGGCAATGGTGCATTTCCCGTGATGTGGCCTTTTTAAATTTGCGTTAATTGTTATCAAAACACACATGTAAATTCGGGAGGGCCTAATACTTTCGTGGAGACATTGGGAAACGCCCATTCCAAAACACAACACCACTTGCAATCTGGCCACCGTTTTAGTGAAATCTGGTTCTAAAAATGAATAATGATGCATGCATTTTGCTCAAGAATGAAGTGCCTCGTTCTTCATCTCCCGACTTCGAGCATGTTAGTAGCCTATTGGTCACAACTTTTTTATTGGAGAAAAAGGGGACGTCAGGGGTTACTCCTCCGTTTAAAACTCAAGAAATTTCAATTACGTATTTTCCCCACGACTAATCACAAAACATTGAGCAGATGTACATATTATACGATTAATATACGTATTGATGGGTGCCGTGTTGATCAGCAATGATATAAAAATGAAGAAATTCGAAAACACCTTTTTTTTGTCTCAATAATACTAAGTTGATCATGAAAAAGGTGTTTTCGAATTTCTTCATTTTTATACGATTAATATAATAATCGATGATTATAACAAATTTCATTTGAACCGATGCCGGTCATCTATTGCCGACGGCATGATCCTGTTGGCCTTATCGTTATCACTTTTCATTACAGGGGCCTTTTATCAGTATTGAGCATCTTCTATTTTCGATGTGCACGAAGTTCGCTTTGTCATCAATTACACGACCTGAACGATCAGCTAATACATTTTATTACTTTCTGAAGCGAGTGGGTCGTACAAATGCACGACCCGCCCGTTATCTTGCAACACAAATTGGTTTAGTGAAGATCAAGCGGGTCGCGCAAATGCACGACCCGTCCGTTATCTGGCAACACAGATTGGTTTAGTGAAGATCAAGCGGGTCGCGCAAATGCACGACCCGCCCGTTATCTGGCAACACAGATTGGTTTAGTGAAGCGAGCGGGTCGTGCAAATGCCCGAGCTACCTGAGCTGGTGGAAATCTGTGTACACAAACTCTTTTCAACACATCCCGAGAGGGGCACAATAGAACTGGCCTCGCACCTTCGATTCAAAGGGAGAGTGTTTACGTTGGGCGACGAGGATTAGTTGTCTCAAGAAGCATCGACAAATAAATTTATTCACGGGTACATGCAAGCAGGCATAACGTGTTGACATTACAATAATAACAACTCCTCGGGTCAACAGTTCTGGAAAAAGAATGGGTTATTTTCCTGTTCTCACTCTGTGATAATTCCCAGTTGATTTAATAACGTGTTAGAACTGTTTTATACCCATATAACAATAAATATCAGTGACACTGCATCAGTTAAACCAGGTGTATTCTGTTGTGCTTGAAAGCTAGTAAACCACAACACGAAAATACACATAATAATGACAACAATTTATTTTATATAGCGTAAAATCACAGAACTGTTTTATGCCTATATAACAATAAATATCAGTGACATTGCATAAGTTAAACCAGGTGTATTCTGTTGTGCTTGAAAGTTAGTAAACCGCATCACGAAAATACACATAATAATGACAACAATTTATGTAAAATCACAGAAATGTGCTCTAAAACGCTGTTACATACATTGTACATTGTGAAAAAGCAATGATGAAGGATAAAACATTGTGAAAAGTACCAAAGAAAGAAAGAGCACAAAAATTGACAAACAAAACGATAATATACCGACTCCGACTCCAGAGGACTCTTTTTTGGGGAACTACGTCATCAAATAAAACGGGGATTTCAAAAGCAATGGTGTTTACTCATTCAGGAGAACAAATAGAACTCGTCCGGGTGGTAAATTTCTCTTCGCCTTGAAAAATCCGAATTTTAGCACCTCTCTGAGACTGGCACCACAATATCACCAACACAGCTTGACTAATTAACTGGTATGGAGAAGTCGATGCGACCGGACGAGATCACGAGACATTGAGTTTTTTCATCATTCATCTTCAGTCCCGCTGCCTAGGGGGTCGCTGGTCTGTGCTGGTGCTGTTCTCGGATGGTCCCTCGTCTCTGTGTTGCCCTTGTGCTCAAAGAGACCTCCTTTCCACAGGTACACCACGCTGTTCGCCTAAACTTGTTGTCACTCTCATCACGACCGCTCGTGTTGGGAGTTAGTTGTGAAGGCCCGCTGCCTAGGGGGTCGCTGGTCTGTGTTGATGCTGTTCTCAGATGGTCGCTGGTCTGTGTTGATGCTGCACCCAGAGGGTCGCTGGTCTGTGTTGATGCTGTTCTCAGATGGTCGCTCGTCTGTGTGTTGCTCAAAGAGACTTCCTTTCCACACGTACACCGCGCTGTTCGCCTAAACTTGTTGTCAGTCCCATCACAACCGCTCATGTTGGGAGTTAGTTGTGAAGGCCCGCTGCCTAGGGGGTCGCTGGTCTGTGTTGGTACTGCACCCAGAGGGTCGCTCGTCTGTGTTGATGCTGTTCTCAGATGGTCGCTCGTCTGTGTGGGAGGTGAAGCTATGATGTAATGAAGGTCGACAGTTGGAACAGAATCTCCGTCATTCGCCTTGCTACCTTCACGCTTCATGCCTGCCTCTTGTCCTTGGTTTTGATCTTGTGACTCTTTTACCTGGTGACGTGATTGGTGTTCAACCTCTACGCTTGTTTGACGGGTGCCCACAGGTTCAGAGTATAACTGCTTCGCCTTTTCCTTGGCCTTCTTTGTAGCATGTTTGGCTTTCAGAGCAGCGACCGTGTACAAAAAAGGATTGATGGACGAATTGAGAGGGAGAATAAAAACAGCGGTCCATGCTGATACTTCAGCTGGTATCTTTGCACCTGAAACAGCTGCATATTTCATAAGCGCGATGGGTACCCAGCAACAGAAGTCAGTGAAGATGACCATGATCATCTTCCTAACGAAGACCATTTCTCTTGAAATGTCCCTGTTTTTTCCGACCTGTTGGAATCGCTTCCTCGACTTTCTGATCTCGTGGTAAATGGCCAAATAACCAACGGCTATAAGGATGAAGCCAACTAAATTGACGGTCAGAAAAAATAGTCCGTATTCGTTTGTCCCTTTGCTGAGGCTGAATGGTAGGCACACACCATTTCCACCGTAGAATTGGTGAAATATTCCCGTGTTTTGTAATGGTATGAGGGCCATGGCGATGATAAGTAACCAAGCAACAGGGAGAATGATCCTGATTTTTGTGATGCTGATCTTCTCAAAGCGGAATGGGAACACGATGGCGATGACACGATCAGTGGTTATCAAAACTAGGAGGAAAACGGAGACCTCACTGGAGACGAAACTCAAAATACCAGCAAAAAAACAGAGGGGGTCTGTGCGCCATGGCTCCAAATGGATAGCAAATGATCCCCTGTAATGAACGTCAACTGACCCAATTATCAGAAGATAGACCCCCATTAGAAAGTCAGCCAAATGGAGATTGGAGACGAGGAAATTTTCTGTCCCTCCATCCTTGCGGTTAAGAAACCTCGCTACCAGGACACATATGTTGCCAAGTAGAGCCAGGAATCCTAAAATCCAGACCGAGATTTGTAATGCTGGATTGGCCAGGAGGTCTTCACAGGATGAGAACTCGTCTGGTTTGGGTGTACAGGTTGTCTCCGGCTTATGTGGAGAAAGTACCGAACAGCACAACCAGAATTTGTCCATCTTCACTCGGCTTACGTTGATGTAGGAAAATACTTCTTTTGATATCTCAGTCAGTATGTTGCCTTCAAAGTCAAGTTCATCAAATTTATTCTCTCTCTGTTGCACAATTTTGCAACGCAAGATTCAAAACAGACATCGTACGTTCAGCTGGATTAAGATAGCTATTTCCAGGGGCACACCTTGCTGCGACTAACATATCCAAGTTCAGTTCCTTGAAGATGCAAATCAAGGAACATTGTACAGCTTCCAGGATATTTCTGTGATCGGTACCGCCGTCACTATACTTCAGCACAACACTGGCATCTTTATGAGGTCCCTCATTGAAAGCTTTGCAGAGCATCACACCATGTCTAAAAGGATTGCTTTGTTCGAACACTGAATCATTTACACAGACGTGGAGCTGACCGCGAACAAATGAGTTTCCAGCATCCTCAGGAACATCACAGGCCAACACAACACTTGGTGTGATTGACGCCTTTGTCATGTCATGGTCAGCTGCATTTATAGAGGTCGATGCAGGTGCAATGGATTTTTTTCCACGGACCCCAGTACTCACAGGTAAGCCAGGTTCACCAACAGGGACTTTTGCTTTGTCATCTACAAAGAAGACGGCAGCCTTTTCCCCCCAGTTCAACTGCATGGTGCTTGAAGTATTTCAAGATGGCTGCACAGTAGTGCTGATCTGGATGAGCAGCACGCAGTTGGCGTGTTTGGATTTTGTACTGAACAGGAATTTTGCTTGTAAACCTTAGTGCTGAATGGTTATATTTATTTCTTGGGACGAACTGCAGCCTCACCAAGGACAGACTTGGAATAGGGGTATCCTCTTCCAATTGTTCAGCAACAGACGTGACCATATCTTCTAGGGATATCCACCTCGCAAGATGTGCATCTCCATGGCGACGTTCATCTGCAACAGTTACTTTTTCTACCTCTGTGGCAAGTTTTTCAAAGAAAGTGTCGAACGTGTGCCCTGGGCGCCCTGGATTACCCTTCCGTAAGTCAGCCAAGAGCTCAGTGTTTCCCAATGAAATCAACCGAAGTTCTTGGGTAGCAGCAGACCTTGGTTTAGAAGCATCCAACGACATTTCTTGGTATATAAACTCAGCTACACTTGGCGGAATTTTCGCTAGATTTTCGAGTTTGACTTTGAAGGCACGCCTCTGTTCCCTTGTGTGGAATTCTTTAAACTCAGGACCTATCTGATGGCTCATCCTGGCAATTTCTGTTCTCTCTTCGTCCTTTGTCCTAGATTCCTTGACCTTGACAAAACAGACACTTGTAACAATCCCACCCCCAGCTGAAAATCGGTACATATCTACAGGCACTGACAAATGTAACTGCCTTAGGAAATGGTACCTAGCATGTTTGTTCTTAAATGGGGCTATTACATGCAGGCTCTCATCAAAAAATACAGGAGTATTGAAAGATGCAGCTTTAAGAACGTCATCCAGCTTTTGATACCTAGCAGCAGGGATGAGGGTTTTTCTGCAGTGCTCACAAGTCATATCTTTGCTAAGGTTTCGAACAGGGGACTCTGATGCTTGATTGGCCTTTTGCTGTTCATTATGCGCTTTAAGGTACTCTGCATATGACGGCAAGCACTCAGCCAATTCCTCTATAGCTTTGCTAACAGTAGACCATCCTTCACTGGAACGCATTACAGGCTTCATAGCTACAGAATACAACAACTCTGCATGTGACTCCAATGAAATACACGACAAACAGTTCCGAGCCTTTTTCTTCTTCCTGAAGTCATTGTAGCCGGAAAAGCTTTTAAAGACAGCTGGTACACACCTCACACGAGCTTTACGTGATGCCATGTCATTGATAGTTTGATGATGTTGGTCAATGTACCAAAGAGCATTTGTCAGTGCCTGAAAAAAGAAGATATGGAAATTTAACAGAGATGGAGTGTACAGCAGGCATTACAGTTCGGCCATATGCGATTTACTTTTCTAGCTGCGCTGTTACTGTTTGATTTACTGGAGCAGGGCTCCCAACAAATGCCATAGTATCAAGCCTGAAAGTGGGATACATGAGAAAGTGTCTTCACTACAGAACATACCGAAGCTAAAGAGAAGATGCATAGAGGCGACACAGGTCTGAAAGTGCCTTCACCACAGAACGTACAGAAGACAAACAGAAGTTGCATACAGGCGACACAGGATGTAGAAAGCATTTCTTAACTTCAACTTACCAAACTCTATTCCAATCTACAAAAAAATCCAAAACAGGACTCACTTTAGATTAAATACATCTTTTGACTGAGTTAGTAATTTGAAAATAAGACCGAAAGCCTACCTCTAAGATACACATTCCTGTGGCTTTTGACTGAACACCTATTTCACAGTTCTGAAACAGTTTGTCGATGAGGTCATTCTGCATCTGGGTCATTCTTCAAAAATTGTACAAACTGCTGTCACAGCTGTAGGCGATGAAGGCCTGTGACAGATCTGTGAAAAAAATGTAGTTATAGTAAGAAAGGCAAGTCCCTAGCACACATTAAAATCATTTACGGGTTGATATTTATCCTAATGTTTACAATAACGTTTTATATTGTACGCAAGATGAGTGTTTTTCAATGTCACTGCCACAACCTCACCAAATCTAGGCTCTCTGAAAATGGGAATGTGTTTTATTTTTGCACATTTCTTAATTTAATAACATAATATTATGCCAAAAGAACATATTTCAGGAGTTATTTTTTCGTTGATTATCGAAATCAGTAAGCAGTACAGCAAAATAGGCATGTCACTGGGGTTTGAGGTCAGTGGTGTTACTAACAGTGTCACCACAGCTGAATTAATGAATGGCCCCTTCAGTTCTTTTTTTTCACTAAAGGTGGGACCACTCCGTCTCTTGGCAACCACTGAAAGCCTAACAGGTGAGCAATACCTCGGAAATCTCACTTCAATCCACTTTTTAAATGAAAACAAGTCGAGTATGTTAATTCAGTGTCAGTAGTGTTACCAGGGGATTCTGCAGAATTTGTCCAAAGTAGTAAACAAACAACTGTCCTTGTAAAAAAGGATGTGTGAAAGTATGCTATGCATGCACTAGACATGAAGCACGTGGACCCATATGGGGAGCATAAATTAATTTATTGGGAATTGTCAGTGGTGTTACTGTCAGTGGTGTTACCATATCATCTCATCTGGTAACACCACTGACAGTGGGTAACACCACTGACCTGAAAGCATGGGATTCAATTTCTAGTCTCAAGCTGTATACTATAGTCACGTGGTATGCTGATGAGGTTAGGCTGAAATTTGTCAAGCTTTCCTTAAAGATGACATCTACTAAACCTTCTGTTTTCAAACAATTGTCAGTGGTGTTACACAATTGTCAGTGGTGTTACCCTTGTCAGTGGTGTTACAGAGTAAACGTTTGGTCCCTATGCAATCAGTGATTAACTCAGACGTCAGTTATTTCCTAAGTGAGGAAGGCTCTAGTATTGCCTTTTCTCCCATGATATTTTATAGAAATTTGCTGAATTCTAGAAGTCCCTCTCTGATTTGAAGTCGTGGACTTTTGAGTCCAACCGGGTGGGCAAGGATAGTGTTGCACAACCAACTGTTGGTACGAAGCTAGACATGGCCAGTTTCTGTTTGCTGTAGACTAGTGACACCTAAATAACATATCACATTGTTCTCTGAAGCATTATATCACACAGTCTATGGCAGTGGTATGGGGTTTGGGTGGTAACACCACTGACATAAATGGTTATAGACCTGGTAGAATCGGATCCAGAACAAAAATATCCTGGCCATTTGAGCTCTACCATCTATTGGAAAGCGTACCCAGATGTATTTCCTAATGTTTAAGTGAAAAAAGTTCGAATTACAAACATCTTGCCTTCATTGTTTTAAATCACCTTAGTTTGTACAATTTTTGAAGAATGACCCATCTGCGCTTTACTGTTAATTCCATCTTTCACACCACGACTGAAATAGAATATGAAATGATTCAAAATGGACAGATAGCAAGCCCTTTCTGGCTGTGAAGACTGAAGATTAGAGGCAGCGAGTGAAAGTCAATATAAAAATTGGCAAAGCACACCATACAGGGCTATATAAAAGCAAAAAATACCCCTCAGCCACAGACATATCAAACAAATTTGTGTGCCTAAGTTCAACAATTTTAGATGTTGGTATTCCTTTCTCTCAAATCCTATTCATCCTTTTTATTTTTGCTCCACCTTTTAGTTTCTTTAAATGTGTCCATTTTCAGTTTCTGCTTTCCAAGCACCATGTTGACATTTTTTCTGCATAGGCTTGGGTTCGTCGTTTGAACCCCCAGGGCCCTCTTCTTGCCCTAAGTCAACAACGATGTCTCTCTCCAGTCTATCCTTGCAATCGAAGATCAAAAGTGTTGACAGATGGAAACCTGAAAAAAAGAATATTTTAATTTCCTGCTTTAGAAAGAATCAAAAATTTCTCACATTGGGGATCAGCTGAGTGCTAGACCAGAGCACATGTTGCTTTGTTTGTAAACAAACGGCTGTGGACCAGTCAGATGTCGAGATACGATCACGTGACCAGCATGATGCCATCGTGTGGGACATTTTTGGATAGCCATCCCACATCAAATCCACAACCATCTGCACAGTGAAATGGATAGGGAAGCCAAAAATACTTTATTTATGTCACCTGATATCTGAAATTGTCCATACGACCACCAGACACCAACCACAATGAATAAAATTCAGCTTACCTGTCCAAAATGTCTGCGATTCCTATATCCTCACAGTCATTGGGTGCAACATGTGCACAAGAAGTGATGCTACCTCCTGACTTTCTCTCCCCGAGGCTGCATCCTTTGAGGACATGATGTCGATTTGGAACAGGATGATATTCCTGGTATATTTCGGACAAGTTTGAGGTATGCCTCACGCGCTTCAAAGTTGTATAGTGATGAATTTTTATCCTAAATAGACTGGCATTTAACATGGCAGCCATCACAGAGCTGAAACGTAGACTAGTGCTTCATCCAACCTGTGTCCTGCAGTCGTGGCTTGTGGAAAGTAAGGACAGGGTACCAGTGTAGGAAGTGAGGCTGTTCCTACCTCCACAGAGGAGAGTTTAGTCCGGGGGCTGAGGGGGGTCCTGTGTGCAATCGGATGTGCCCTCATTTTGACTCTTGATCCTGATAGTATACCCCTAGGTAAGTAAAAAAAACTTGGGTGGACAGTCTGGATCACGGGCAGGAAGGGTGAAATTCAAGATGGCGTCCACGATGGCCGCTGTATCATAAATTCGTCCATAACTCTTAAATGAAATGGCCTAGAGAAATAGTTTTGGTGTCTTTACCTAGGTTATGGGGGTCAGGGAATCAAATGAAACTGTTATTTTGGTCGTCACCTAATTAGGTCATGGTAAAATCCAATATGGCGCCGAAAAAGGGGCCGCGACATTGAGTATCTGTAACTTTCCAAGTACTTGGTCTAGAATCACAATTTTGGTGTCTTTACCTAGGTTTTGGGGGTCAGGGAATCCAATGAAACTGTTATTTTGGACGTCACCAAATTAGGTCATGGTGAAATCCAATATGGCGCCGAAAAAGGGGCCGGCCGCTATACATTGAATATCTGTAACTTCCTAAGCACTTGGTCTAGAATCACAATTTTGGTGTCTTTACCTAGGTTTTCTGGGTCAAGGAATCAATTGAAACAATTAAAAGAAATGATAGTTTATTAATTAATGGTGATATCCAATATGGTTGCATGTATGACACGTCCTCGTTTGTAATGCACCGTACATAATCATTATATCGTGGCAACAGATGACAGGATAGTAGCAAGTAAGCATTGTCAATAATGTTGTTTGTGACAAGATAGCTAGAAACAAACTTATGTTTGAAGAAAATACATGTAAGCTACCCGTACACCCCACGAAAAACACCCCAATCCAATGCAAAGAATATCATGATTCACCTCAACTATTTTTCAAAAATTACTCCGGTCTGATTCTTTCATGGAAGATGCTCATTCGATTGCCACTCAGAGAAAATGAACTATACATGACAAGCCTTCCTCTCTGCATGGGCATCGTGAAGTGGTACACTTAATGCAGTTGGTTGCCATTTGGTCGGGCAAAGGGTGTGGCATGACTTGGGTTCAAGATTACCCTCCTCCATTTGAAAACCGTATTAGTGTAGAGGACCTAGTGAAGCATTGTTCAGACAGTTAATCTGGATGTAAACAGCATAGTATGCCTTCAGGATGTGTCCTTTTGCAGCCTGTCTGGTAGGAGGCAGATCAAGTATAGTCGTGGACTTTCGCTGATGGTACATCCTGTACCTGAGATTGTCCAGTGTTTCGATACCGTGACTGCCTCAGTTTAAGACCTGAACTGAATAGGGTTATTTCACTAAAGACGCGCGCTAAGACGCCGCGCGGTAAGACCAACCCTCGTCGACCACCTCATTGAATAGGACAACATTGATTGGCTCTCGCGGACCTAACAATGTCAACGACTCGCCCCGCCTCCTCTACAATGACTATGAATGACCAGCGCCAGAAGGGCTGTGCGAGCGAATGGTAAACAAAGTCACTGTACAATATTAAACTCACGCTGGCATATAGAGTCTACCACATGTATACTGTGTATTAAGCGACCACAGTCGGTTATTATTGAATCACCTTTTGAGTTGTAATAAGGTGGGCTTCGTGTGGGCTGTTAAACAATTAATGGAACAATAAATGCGAGGCGCGCGGGCCGCGCGCGCTGCTCGTTAATTATGGCAAACAATAGAAGGGCGGCTCAACGGGCGGCGCGTTTGGGATACCAAGATGGGGGATTGATCGCCCGTCTCATTGATTACTCTTCCAAAGAAAACAGATTCTAACACACCGGTCGCATGGGGGCGTTGAAGTCCAGCAGGAACGATCGAGCTGGTCATTCATTGCCATTGTCATCGTAGGCGGGGCGAGTATTTAAGTGTTAGGTCAGCGAGAGCCAATCATGGTTGTCCTATTCAATAAAGTGGTCGAGGAGGGTTGGGCTTACCGCGTTGTGTCAGCGCGCGCGTCTTTTTATGAAAGAAACCTAATGTTTCTCTGCGTTGCACAATGTTTCTGTAACATCACCCTCAAGCTTTCCAAAGTCCTTCAGATACACGGAAGAATTTGCTGTTATTCCAGCTAATTTTTTGCCAACTGGTGACATTACACCCAATAAGGGCACGATCATATGGTAAGACTTCATATATTAGCTGTCCCAAGTTATTTGCCAAAACATGTAAAGTGATCTTTCTGGTTTTCTCACTTTTTCCTGCTTTGAACCAAAGCTCAATCAGTCCATTTGACTTAGAACACTCCACGAAATAGGTAGCGATCACCAAAACGTAGTCATTTGACAGGATTACAAAGCACTTCAGTCCACTTCTGACAGAATCGAGACAATGGTCCGACACGAACGTCGGCCTCTTCAAGAGAAAACCAGACACATCGCTTTACATGTTTTAGCAAGTTTATTTGGGACAGTCAATATGTGAAGTGAGGTTATGGGACCCAAATTTCTAAAATCAACTGACCGTAGTCCTGAATAGTGAGGTGTCCGCAACATTGAGTGAAATTTACATTGAAAATGCTTTGAGAAAACTCTGGAGTGGGCAAATCTGTCCGTAGTCTTGAAGTGTCCACTGTATCGAGGTCTCCTATTGTACTTGATCTGCCTCCTACCAGACATGCTGCAAAAGGACATATCCTGAGGGCATACTATGCTGTTTACATCCAGATAAACTGTCTGAACAATGCCTCACTAGATCCTCTACAGTACGGTTTTCAAATGGAGGAGGGTAATCTTATTGAACACAAGTCATGCCACACCCTCTGCCCGACCAAATGGCAAACAATTGCAATTGCATTTAAGTGTGCCCTTCACGATGCCCATGCAGAGGGAAAGGCTTATCATGTACCGTAGCTCATTTTGTCAGTGCCAATCGAATGAACATCTTCCATGTAAGAACCCGACTGGAGTAATTTTTGAAAGTAGATGAGGTGAATCATGATATTCTTTGCATTGGATTGGGGTGTATGTGTACATGTATTGTTTTTCAAATATAAGGTTCTTTCTAGCTGTCTTGTCACAAACAACGTTGATAATGCTTACTTGCTACTACCCTGTCATCTGTTGCTTCTTTTCTGTAACTTCTTACTGGAAAGTGCCTGAGGAAGACCCCGGTTGGGGAAGAAAATTTGCGAAATTTTGGAGACGACCTGTCCTATTAGATCACCTTGTGTGTCGTTTTTGTGCTTTATTTTTAATCATCTGTTGCCACGATATAATGATTATATACGGTGCACTACAAGCGGGGATGTGTCATACATGCAACCATATTGGATTGCACCATTAATTAATAAACAATCATTTCTTCTAATTGTTTCAATTGATTCTTTGACCCAGAAAACCTAGGTAAAGACACCAAAATTGTGATTCTAGACCAAATACTTAGGAAGTTACAGATATTCAATGTAGCGGCCGGCCCCTTTTTCGGCGCCATATTGGATTTCACCATGGCCTAATTTGGTGACGACCAAAATAACAGTTTCATTGGATTCCCTGACCCCCAAAACCTAGGTAAAGACACCAAAATTGTGATTCTAGACCAAGTACTTGGGAAGTTACAGATATTCAATGTCGCGGCCCCTTTTTCGGCGCCATATTGAATTTCACCATGACCTAATTAGGTGACGACCAAAATAACGGTTTCATTGGATTCCCTGACCCCCAAAACCTAGGTAAAGACACCAAAACTATTTCTCTAGGTCGTTTGATTTAAGAGTTATGGACGAATTTATGATACAGCGGCCATCTTGGACGTCATCTTGAATTTCACCCTTCCTGCCCGTGATCCAGACTGTCCACCCAAGTTTTTTTTACTTACCTTGGGGTATACTATCAGGATCAAGAGTCAAAATGAGGGCACATCCGATTGCACACAGGACCCCCCTCAGCCCCAGGACTAGTTCTCAACATGGCTGCGCCCATGGTTTGCATGGTTTAATAGCANGTGACTGATTGATTGTCGGTGAGTAGCGCCGTCTTTTCTCCTCGGTTTGTGTGTGAATGTTCCCCAGGTAGCCGTCCTAGTGTGGGCCACCCTGCCTGCTACATGGCAATGGTCCGTGGCGTTCGGTCTTTCTGATAGCTGGGTTACCTGAAATTGTCACTTAATTTCCTGTACTTGTAATATATTCTGGATTCAATACATATTTAACACTATTTCCTTCGTTCGCTTCTTTTCTCCGACTCCTTTCAATGTTTCGGCCACCGCCATGCTCTGAGCTAGTCCGTTACAAAAGCATGGTGATGATTGTTGTACCCGACTCAGGTCAATTTAAAGCTACGAGCGTGTTACCAAGATTGGGGATAGTGTATGCTATTTGCATGCAAGGAAGACAGATTATTAGTTGATGTCCTGTGGGTGGGGCGAACCATGAGGGCAAAGATCATCTGGAATACCTCTGGATAAGTTGTCTCGAACTCCATGACAACATCACCCCAATCAAATGACTTAAGCTGCGTTCACACTCAGACCAGTTCTAGATCGAATTCCCCAGATCGTTCCGCGGAAATCGATTCAGTCAGATCGGTTTTACTAAAGGGCTCCGCACACTGGCGACTAAAATAGGGGCGACTACCGATGCGACTACTACGTCGCCTGCAATAATTACCTTTGAGGTCGATTAGTGATGTTATCCACGACATCACTGACCTTCCAAATAAGCATTTGTCGCAAACGAGTCAACAAAACTAAAAAAACTAAAAATATGTTCAGTCGCCTCTGTGGTCGCAAGGGCGGTCGCCTAGAAAATCGCTCGAAAAATCGCCAGTCTGCGGAGCCCTTTACACCCATTCACACACACCCTCGGAGCGATCTCGGTGCGATCTCACAGGCGTTCCAGGTTGTTCACACTCAGAGCGATCCACATCGCGCTATCGATTGCCACAAAGTCTTAGGTCACATGATCCATGATCCAAGATGGATGCGCCCATTTTAGACCAAAATGTGCCTGAAATGAGAATAATCCATATTTGCACGGATTCTCAGGCGTCGGATGTTCATGGGAATGATGCTGCTGATGAATGCTATGTTTTGTCAGTCGTAGGCAACATGTTACGTCGGATAAAAACAGATAGCTAATGACAGAACTTTGACAAAGCACGGTCACGTTTTCTCCATGGGCTATACAGGAAAAGGCAGTGAATATACGTATCGCGCATGCGCATTTAGTGTCGAAATGGAATGCGATCTCGCTGAATCGCATTGGCCATTCAGACAGTAATCCAGACCGATCCGAGAGGAAGCGATTCAGCTGGATCGATCTCGGACCACTTTTGAAAGCGACCTCGATAGGGCGGTCTGGACACGATCTGAGTGTGAATAGCTGGATCGCACCAGCCCATCTGAATCGGTTTGGACGATTTCCAGATCGGTCTACACGTCTAGTGTGAACGCACCTATAAGCTCCTCATGTCCTTTCTTCATCAGATAGCTTAGTGGTTCTCATTTACGATGTACTTGGCCTGATCATCAACCTGCTCAACAAACTTTTCAATGAATTTTTCTTTTACCACAGGTATGTCATCCAGATAATCCACAAGGCTTTAAACGGAAATGGTTGCAAGACCTGCAGTTGTGCGTTGCTGTGGTCGTGAAAAGTTCCAGTCGCTGATTTTCAAATTTTGTTGATTGGCTCTTAGAAATCTCCCACACAGCATCATGATGTAATTGGTTTTTAGACGTTGTCACTCTCCTGGATATCTGCGGGCTTGTTGTGGAGGGCAGTTTTACTGGCCTTTCAGTTTTGGCATATGAATGCTCATTACTTGTTTGCACTGGACCAAAAGCTAATCATTTCTGGATAGGGTGCACCTGGCTGCATACTACTGGTATTTGTACAACATTATGTTAGTGGTCAGACTGCGTCGTTCGACAAGGCCGAAGAGGTGCAGATGGTGATGGTCTGTCCAAGGATTTAGGTCTTGGGGGACATGGAGGAGTTCTTTACAGAGAAAGATTTTGATCTCTCAGAGGACTGTGGGGTAGTACTTGGCGATTGGGTTGTGGGTGAGACTGGTGGTCCCACCAACTGGCTCCGCGCATTGGTTGAAAATAATACTTGAGATGGAGGCATTGATTTACTAAATACTTGGCAGAACCATTGGAGATGTGATCACCTTCTTTCGAAGAGGACCTGGACGACTGGGGGTTGCTGGCATGCAGCGTTTATATACAGCTGTAGACCTTGCACATATTGCACGGAATTCAGTTCCCTGGACGAACAATCCAGACGCAACTCTGTATTTTTCAAGACATCACTGCATTGCACATTTGTGCAAGGTGTGGAGTTACTACTAGCTGAAACAGGGCCAAAATGTGCCAAGTCTGTAAGTGTTTTATCTTTGATTTCTGTGACCTTGAAAACTAGGCCAAATCCAAAACCNTACTTCTAGTATTTGTACAACATTATGTCGGTGGTCAGGCTGAGTCGTTTGACAAGGACGAAGAGGTGCAGATGGTGATGGTCTTTCCACGGATTTAGCTCTTGGCGGACATGGACGAGTTCTTACAGAGAAAGTTTTTGATCAGAGGACTGGACTCGGGATTGTGGGGTAGTACTGGGCGGTTGGGTTGTCGGCGAGACTGATGGTCCCACCAACTGGCTCCGAGCATTGGTTGAAAAAAATACTTGAGATGGAGGCATTGATTTACTTGGCAGAACCATTGGAGATGTGATCACCTTCTTTCGAAGAGGACTTGGACGACTGGGGGTTGCTGCAGTGTTTACATGCAGCTGTAGACCTTGCACATATTGCACGGAATTCAGTTCCCTGGACGAACAATCCAGACGCAACTCTGTTTTTTCAACACATCACTGCATTGCACATTTGTGCGAGGTGTGGAGTTACTACTAGCTGAAACAGGGCCAAAATGTGCCAAGTCTGTAAGTGTTTTATCTTTGATTTCTGTGACCTTGAAAACTAGGCCAAATCCAAAACCCGGGTAGCATTATCATGTATCCTCATTAGGTACCAGTATAGCTATGACAAAAATTTGATGAAAATCAGGCCTGTTTTGGATTACATAATATAATTAACTTGTAATTCTTGGGATTTTGCTCATTTCCTGTGTCTATACAGCACAGTGATCACAATGGACCCAAATAAAGTCAAGTGCGGGTGTCTTTACTGCTTTTCTCAGAGGGGCCTGGATTGAAGCACTATGAAAATTCACAATGATGGCTCGCCCTTAAGTTTAGCGGCCCGTACAGACCACTGGGGGCATACAACTCAACAAATCACTTTACCTCTCACAGTTTCTGGTCTGGTGTGAAAACCGTGTTGAAAACAAGGCGAATCGTCCATACGGCTTCCTGTCGGTGGCTGTAGGAGAGGGCCGATGACTGCCGACAATGTTAAAATGCATGCTGAAGGCTGTGTTGATGCTGTGATATGATGTTGCGTCATTTGACGGCCAACACGGCGGACATTTTGAGCTGTGACGTCACGTGAAGCACCTCTATACCAGAAAAAAGTTTTTTTGGGAAGCAATTTTTTTCGATTTTTAGGCAATTTTTCCATGTTTTAAGGCCGCCGTACACGATACATTTTTTCCTACGAAATATTTTGTAGGAATTAATTTTACCGTGTATGACGGGAAACATCGTCCCGTTTTTGTCGTGTAGGAAAAAATCCACAAATAGGTTCTGTCCTATTTTTCTTGTACAATAAAATGCCACAGGAAATAATTCCTATCGTGTACGCCGTGGTAGGATGTTATTGTACAACTGACGCATTGTGCCCCTTTGTCCGCACGTAATAGGTCAATCCTACAAAAAATATGACCCCTTGACGGGGTCATATTTTTCGTCACACACAATAACATTCACGCTGCAACGTAATACTTCCCAGGAAATAAATGGGATCATCTACGGCGGGATGCGAAATATTTCCTTCCAAAATAATTGGATGAGAAATCGTACGAAATATTAAGTAGGACAAAAATGTATCGTGTACGACGGCCTTTATCCATGTGCATGTTTTTTCCGCTTTCCAGGATTTATCTTTCACATAGTTGATCAGATATGTGAGTAATAGAAAAAAGGGAGGGGAGGAGGGTTTTACTGCAAACCTCAGACGAATTTCACTGTAACCGTTGGTAAGAATAGTGTGTGTAATGGAATTTGGGCGCCTCCATTTTTGGCGTTTTTTTTTAAAATTTTTTTTCGGTTTTGCGGTGGTTATTTTGCATTACTTTCGTGGGTTTTTTGGTGGCTCTCTCCTCTCTTCCCTTTTTCTGTTACTAACACCTAACACTTAACACACACCGAATTCTGACCTCACCCATTGGACACCAAGTCAGTTATTATAAGTGTTGGTACACTGGCAATACCTGTACAGTGAAGTTCAGTGTATACTTCCCATATATATAATTCCTTCCCTTGTGGCTGTAATCTGAAACCTCTAATCACCATTAAATGATGTTTAGACGTTCCAGATAACAGCCACGAGTTGACTTGATATCAATTGATAAAAAATATTGTGTGTCCATGCAGCAAACGTTTAAAAGGTGGAAGGTTAACATGTATCAACGGCTCACATACTAAGTGTCCAAGTCGGGGTGGCGTGATATAAGTCTGATGTCATCATTCAAAGTTTGGATCGCCGATAAGAGGGGGAAAGACGACCAAAGTGTGCATATTATAAAGAACAGGGGCCGTATGCACAAAACATCTTAAGTGTAAAACTTCCCTTCAACTATTGTTCCAAACAAAAGATAAGGGAAATTTTACACTTAAAGCCGCACACTATGCACCGCTACTCACTCTCCAGTTCGGCCGAAATAATAGTGCAACCTCATCTACAGGCGTGCGTAGTGTATAGAACCATAGAATCACATATTATAGCATTATCCTGCATCGCGGTTTTGGGAATCCCCAATGCTGTGTGTAGTCTTGCGCAGCCAGCCACACAGTACTGCTACGGTTCCCCAGATTCGAAACAGCGGCTGGGTGACCGAGACTAGGCTCGTCGATTATAACCCATCTGTCTATAGTGTCTGGCTTTAAGATGTTTTATGCAAACGGCCCCTGGTCGCTATTGTGAGCTCATCCCCGCTTCTGTCAGGATAAATTCTGGATGCAGTAAATCATTTTAGAGGTTGAATACTAAATGTGACAGATTGACTTCTCACTAATTGTTATGATACTATAGGTACGTATATCACAAGGTTGCACAATTTCAGTCAAGTCAGCTGACAGAAATAACGGAAACTATAAGTATAACCATGATAAATAAGACCACAACGGAAGCCCACGTAGGCTACCGAATGAAATCTTTAAGCAGCTCAAGGCGGTATCTTCGACTCATCCTACAAGTTCACTTGACGCTGATCATTGTGCCTCTCGGCCTGGCAGGGAATAGTCTCTCCTTTATAATACTAGGACGTGAGAGTCCATATACGTCAACCTCCATTCTTCTCAGAGCTATGGCCGTTGCAGACAGTGCAGTTTTATTGGGATATATTTTAGGGAATACCATGAAACGAATACATTATTATATTACTCTGGTTAACCCATACATGGAATTTTATAATATTGCCTACAGCTATATTCGTTTCACACGGTTCGTTTCATTAACTGTATCTGTGTACATGACTGTCTGCATCGCAGTAGAACGATTTATCGCTGTGTGTAAACCATTAAAAGCGGCGTCCATTTGTACAAACAAGAATGCAAAGATCACAATCGGCCTTGTATTCATTTGTTCATTTGTGTATCGCTTTTCAATTTTGTTCACATATGCAGTCAGCTATCGCTATGACCCTTGAGACAATAGACTAAGACCATTAAAGGTTGATAGTGAATTGGGAAGCAACCCAATATGCAAAGCAGTCTACAGAAGTGGTCTTGCTGTAGTTGTGAACGCATGTATACCCATCACGACTCTCGTCATCATCACGTATTCCATTTAGACAACACTCAAAGCATCCAGTAAGAACGGTATGATGACACGTCCAGGGAAACGTATCAAAGGTGATATTTCGGCCACAAAACGGGTACTGGCAGTCGTAATCATTTATGTAATACTAGAATCACCTGGGGCTGCCTACGAAATTATTTACATCCTTTATAAGCACACTCCTCTGCCAATTGATTATAAATGGAGAGACCCGCTTTACTACATAGCTCGGTTTCTCTCCCTTTTGAACCGTTTCATTAATTTCTTTATTTATTGTGCAACTGGACAACGATTTCGGAGAGGTTTGGTGGAACTATTTTGTCGTAAAAGACGGAATGAACAACGATAAAGAGGTACACTTCACACTGTCCGAGATTTGTAACACTGTCTCACTCATTACAGACGTTATGTATCCACTATCAAAATCTCTGTGTTACTGAAGCATAGGTGATCTCTTCGTGCTTTTGAGGAATTTGTGAGCAAGGTGTATTTTCATAGGATACACCAGGCCAACTCACCCTGATTAACCAGTCTCAATGAGAAACCCGCCGAACTACACCGTCCTGTCACCGTAAGACCCGGAAGTCCTATTTTCTAACAGTATTTCCATTTACTTCTTGCCCCAAAATAAACCACTCTGTTTGGTTCAATTTTGATTAAATTACACTGCCCTATTTCATGTTCAAAGATCTCCATATATCACTGGTTTGTTTCGTCGGAAATGCCACAGGATGCCAATATTGACAACGTCTTTGGGGAAAATTTGCACGGAAAATTGTGTAGAAAAATGTACACATGCTTTGACGGCGCGACGTCAACAGCGAGAAAAGTGACGCCTTATACTTGCTCCGCCATCTGCAGTCATGCGGGTTCCCCATTGAATATTGAGAGGATCGGTGACAATCGCGCACGTCAGTTTTTACTTCAGCAAGATACACCTGACGCCGAAGATTAATATTTCTTCGTTATTCTTTCGATTGAACGAAGATTTAAACACACTTCCGATTTATTATTGCAATTGCTTTGGCGATTGAATTTACCGACAGCGGCGTTCAAACAACGACGGCACTTTCGGTATTTCTGCCATCGACTTGCTACTATGCAGTGGGCTAAACAGAACCGGTGTACGGTACCAGCGGAAAAGGTCCCTAGCTGGAAGTGTCCCAAGACAACTTACTCCTAGAGATGAAAGTCCGCTGGCCAACGAGCACTAGGAATGAAGTCCGGCGGAAATTGATTTCTGGTTTCTTCTTTCCTCCCTGTCCAGGGACTGAAGTTGGAATATGGGCTTGTATTGTTTTCTGTTTACTTGTGACCAGACAGCCGCATGATATGCCTAGCTTTAAGGCCCCTTCATCCGTTAGGCTGATGGCGGAGCACGAGATGCTGTGGTTTGTATATGATTCTCTGACAATTTAGCAAATTTGCTCAAATTCATCATGAAGGTGTTCATTGTGTTTTTCCAAACATTTCTTTTACAAAACCATGTATGGCTGTCTGTTTCAAAGGAATCCATGGGTCTTTGTCGTAACGAATCACAGGCGAAATGAAGTTTCGATCGGTACAGCTTGAAACTTGCGACTGGGCTGAGGCTACTGTCTGATCGGGAGTACATACGCCTCTCCCCAGTAGTTTCATTTGCCTGCCCATTCTCTGGGGACATCCTAATCTGAGAACCAAGAGCCAGAGAGCCAAGAGCCAGAATCTAATTTAAGAGCCAAGAGCCAAAAAACTAATTTGAGAGCCAAGCTGAAAATTCCGGTCCCCACTTTTGGTTCAGGTTTTGTACATGGTTTTATTGTTGTTGAGACTCAGAAAATGGCTGTTTGTCCAGACAAACTATACCCAGGGTATAGTTTGTTTTGACGTCATTGAACCTGGGTATGCTGTGTCCATACCCAGGACGACAATAACCGGCCCTTCAGCCGCAGTGGCCTCCTGGCGGCTGAATCAAAACTAACTGCAGCTGTTCTGCCATCTATAGGAGATTTATAGATTTAAAAATCGTAATTAAAATCGCTAATTACTAAATAACCAGAGTAGCTAAGGGGCTGTGAAAAAGTGATGGTTGTTTTCGATCGATAGCCGACCTTTGTCCGTTTACCGCTCGTCAATAGCGGCATGGAGAAAACGCGGAATTCCACGGAAATCCGCCAAGAATCCGTAACTGTATTTATAGCTTTTAACAATGGAATAAACTATACACTGGCCTTAACACATGTAGCATATAACAATAATGAAATAACAAGGCCAAGCAAAGCAATTGGAATGCAGCCACAGCTGGATTGTTTCTGTAGCCCAACCGCCTTGCTACCTCGTATCTAGGCTAGTGCCAATATGATAAGAGATAAGGGGAGGGGACGGGAGGGGATGATCCACGTGACAAGTTTCACAACAGTTAATGGTACTGTATAAACTGCAGACCAGCAAATTATGTCTAGCGGAATTCCGTGGAATTCCGCGTTTTCTCCATGCAGCGTCAATAGATGGTCTGGTTTGTTCTGTAGCTCCACAGCTGGAATTCCCAGACCCCCAGCTAGAGGCCAAGAATGGGCAGGGCGGACCAAGTTGGCTTTGGGGCACTTGGGGCAAAAGAAGGGCATTTTTACCGATACCGTGGATTGTACACTAGACATTCTGGGCTTTCTTCGCGGCATCGTTGGGCTTCCATTGCATCCGAAGCCTTACAGAACAAAAGTCTTGCGCAAACACTAATCACGCATAATGAAAGTGCGTGTAGGGGCAAGCGTGTTTATCAAAGTATAATTGCTTGAGACTGGATCTGGGCAGAGATTTTGCATCTGATGTTGACACAGCAGAGATCCTAACTTCGTCAGCGAGGTACAGATGGCAGAACTGGGGGCGGGAGCGAGTTCGCGCGGTTTGGGGGCAGGGCGGTTGAAAAGGAAAGGCAGGGCGCATCAGGCAACAACTTTGGGGGCAGGGCGCAATTTTCAGTTATTTTTTAAGGCAGGGCGCATCAGGCAACAATTTTGGGGGGCAGGGCGCAATTCTCAGTTATTTTTTAAGGCAGGGCGCAGCGCCCCTCTAGAAATGCCTAGTTAGGGGTCTGATTTCTATATAGTATAGTGGTATGAGATGATCAGGGGCGGTCATTGCGGGCGATAATGGTACTAGTGGGGCTTCGCCCATACGTTTCACAGTTCGCCTCAATTCGACCAGTATAAAGTTACGTGGGGCGACATATTTTGAGGGTTGTAGTTGTTGCAGGAGCCGGGTTGCAGGACGGACAGACAGCAAGACCAACTACTATCTGTTTTCCGATCTCGTTGATCGGAAACCATAATAACTTGATTGGGATTATTGATACTTGTCTAATTCAAGGACGAAAATATTTCCACTGCATCATACCTCTTGTTCTTCAGACGTATCAGTCGGACGTTCCTGTTTTGGTCGAAAAAGGCGTGTTGCCATTTCATGAGTATACTATCATCGTAACTGACAGTGACCCCATGCATTTCTAGCCGTAGTTGACTGATGACGTCGTAGTTTTCATTCAAACTCGATGAACAAATCTTACGCATTTCAAAACCGGAATATCCCCAGTAACGAACATATTTTATCTTCCTAGTCGGCCTGTAACGTACAATGAACACCCCTAACGCTTCATTGGTAGTGACGATGTCTGTTAAGGTCTTTGGCATAAGAATCTCGTGTCGCCGTATTGTAGGGCGCGCGTCTAAGTAACGAAGTACAAGGACAACGTGCAAGCGATGCTTCAGTTTATTTATGAAGATGAGAACGGGATATTTTGCCACATGGAACAAACACAGCCAGGGATAATCCGGGTAATCCAATATGATTTTGATCGACAGTTGAAATTGAAGAGTTATGTTGTGCGAGAAAGCATACGCCATTTTACCATTCTCATACTTCCGGTGTAGGTCGTAAAAGGCCAAGGACATTGCGGGTCGCGAGGGCACAATACAATAGAAAACAAATTTTAACATATCCACCGTATGAATAAGTACGTGGACTGCATCTGCATGATTGAGCCCGTTGCGTCTTTCTTGACCCGGTACAGGAAGCTTTACGATCAATTTCCCACGTGATAACTGATACACCCTTATTTCGGTAATGACAGATTTTCTCTGGGGCTCTCCGGCAATCATGTACAGGAGGTAGCCAAGAAGCTCTACATGATGAACCGCGATACCACTTGTTGTGCCTTCATAGTATGTAAAATTATATAGTACCCGATAAAGTTCATTTCCACGTGGAGTGTAGACCAGAACTCTCCGCCATGGCACTGGCTGTTCTACGTAACATACCGTTACAAAAGGCTGGATCTGGTGAAATGAAACCAAAAGGAATTTTTCCGTTGATGTAATTGGTGGAATGAACGACATTCGCCGACGAATTGTGTATTTGTTAAAGTTTTTGACCTATATAATTAAGATGACGTTAACAAAGACAGAGCAAATAGCGCCCCCACCCCGAAATGCCAGCGCGAACGCCAATCCCATTCTTCGATCGAGCGAACAATAGGATACAGGTTCGCATCAGCGTTTCTGGATTGCAAAAACTCTCTCCTGACTTTTCGCAACCGCGCGACAAAAATAGGCTTATATTTTGTTTAGCGATCCATGAAAGTGGGGCCATGAACATTTCTCAGCAGACAGAAACGGGCAATAGGCTACCTGTCCAACAAAGAACCTGTATTTCCTCGCTGTCCTCGTCCGCAATCTAAAAAAGAGGAGGCATCCGTTTTTATCTGAACAGTGAAAACATTGCGAGGGCATACTCTTCTCTATGTGGGCAGCACTTTAAACATGTAGAGAATTAAACGTATTTGTGACCAGTGCCAGCAAAATGAGTCGGTATGCGCCGGAAAGAAGACTCAAGATGAGAACAGAGAACAAATATAGAAATTGACAGAGTCCGATTTCACAATGGCCAGACAATACTGAAATGAACAATCCGTTGGTGCACTTTGGGTCTTCTTTCCTGCGTATTCCGACTCATTTTTCTGCGGGTCCCATTTACAAAGAAGAACACTCTTAAAACACGCCTCGAGGCTACACCAATGGCCAAAAGGCCTATACAGTGAGATTATATTTGCTTGAATGCTCCACCTCTTGTTTTAGTTTTGCGCCAGACGTTTTGTAGATATATCTTAGTACCAATGCACTGCGAATGATTTTTTTAAAAATATAGGGCTCAAGTACAGCAAAAACAGATTTTCGCGAAAGTGATTGCAGCGCCCCCTTTTATCTTAATTCATACTGAAGCATGATGGGACGTCACCATGCACCAACATCCAATTCAACTCGACCTCATTAAAATTTGTTTGGACAGGGGATATTTTAGGCCTTTAATTCACTTTACCTGTCCTTAACTGTGAGTCAATCAGGGCCATCGTTTCAAAGTTACCCACATTTCGTGTTTGCACATAAAACATCGAACACACCGTAAGTAACATCAAACAATCATATAAATTCGTCTGCATTGCACATAAATATGCAATATTTTTGAAATGTTTAATAAAATCAAACATGAATATATTCTTAAAACATGTCTAAGTATATGTGACCCATCACATCAAATCAGGTGTTAAGTCGCTCTGAAGTTGGCAGGTGACACCAACGTTTTGACAATTTCAGTAGGCTCAGGCTTATTGTCTGCCTTTTGTAAAATCTGAGCAATTACATTTCTTCCTTTATCTCCTGGAGTTATTTTAGTTCATCCTGGTTCATATTTGTGCGACTTTACCTGATTTTTGATATGATATGATATGATAAAATATATATTCACATTCACATATGTGACCCGTCACAGCAAAGCTAGGCGCATGTCGGTCGTTGGCTTGGCAGGGTGAGACCAAATGTTTGTCAGTTTCACTATTGTCTGTCTATGGTGAAATCTGAAATACATGTAGTCTATTTCTTTTCATTCTCTCCCGGTGTCATCTTAGTTCGTTGAGGCTCAGCCTTCTGAGCGACATGCGCCTAGTTTTGGTGTGACGGGTCACATATTGCAAATGTATTTAGACAGCGAATATTCTCATTATCGATTATTCTGATATTGCAAAAAAAACTGAAATCAAAAACATACATTTTTAGTACCGCATAATGCAACGAATGGCTTGCCACAGAGATTGACCGCTTTTTCGATGTCATCGTCTCTCTAGCTGTCATTTTCGCGGGAAATTTGCAAAATGTGGCACACTAGAAACGTCACACCGCTGTGACAGGGATCATCGTCCCCCTGGAATCTAAGCCCCGGTCTATTGTTCAAGACGGATTAGGATATATGGCTACAGCGACAGTGATCATTCGAACATAGCCATACATTAGCAGTCCCCTGGGCTGACTTCGATTGTAACTCGAGTTGAACTCGGGCGACCCGAGTTACAAACGAATTGCAAAATCTACCGGAGTTGCCTATCTGTGCAACAAAGATGGCGTCGAATCTACCCGGCCCGACCAACCCACGACCAATCGAGGGTAGCGAAAAACTTACTCGTCCAAAATGGCTTCCAAAATGGCGGCATGTGAATCAGACGCGGGATATTTTTGTCCAAAAATGGAATTAATGCTTATTATGCCCAGTCAAAAATCGTTGTTCTTGCCAGAAATAAGTGGGGACAGGGACAGGAGCACTTTTGCCCTCGGTGTTGGGAACAACCACGCAGTAAATGGCGATGATGATGACCTGATCATCTTTGGGTAGTCAGGCCAAGTCATAAACATTGCAACCATGGCAACAGGGGTTGTTGGTGTACTAAAATTCATCGTTACTGGTGAATAGTCATCATCAAAGATGAAACATATCATCATTTCATTTGCCTATCAGCTGATTATAGCTGATTTTTGTCTATTTAAAACGCCCGCTAAAAAATTGATGTGAACGGCCACTGACAACAACAACGATTCCGCTAATTTTGGAATTCGATTCGGAACTCGGGTAGGCATGCGCATTTTGGTTTTTTGACGTCATAACCGGTGGCAGATTTTCAACTCGAGTAAGTTGTCGAGTTACAATCGAAGTCAGCCCGGGGGAGTTTCTCCTGTGGTACACCGGCGCATTCCCGTCAGGGGCGTAGCAGAGAGATTTACCATTTCTGTCTCAAATCACACTCAGGCAAGAAGATAAATTTCAGCTGAAATGAAATGATCTTGCAAACCTGCGGCCATGCGTGGAGGTCGTTTGAAATGCAAAAATGTACCATCTTTTAAGTTGAATTCGTAATGAGTCTTAGACCAATCGTTAATATTGGGGTAGAAGGTCGCAATTTTCTCTGTAATCGTTGTTTTTCCGGAGCCTTTTCTTCCTGAACCATACAAACCGTCAATGGGGTCACACACAGATCCAAATCCGATCGCAGCAGGCTTCGTTACACAAATCAGGAATATGTGCGATTTACTGAAAGTGAATTTGTTACCACCAGGACAGTATCCTATGTCTTGCCTGATCCGGTACTTCGTTACCCGATAATCATTTCTCAGAAGAAACCCAATGACATGTAATCCGTCAAAAATGTAAAGATCCCTGTTGATAACTAACGGTTCGCGAGGCAAAGGTAACACGATTCCATTGATAAGGACAAAATTTATTCGACCAGTTTCGTTTGACAATTTCATGTCATAGATAGTGGCGCCGACAAGATGCCGATGGCAATGAACGACGACGACTTTCCCCTTATATCCTATGTTCACTAGATAGTCTACTCCACCTGATATGCATTTATTTGTCCTGGGTATGATGAGATTCCCTTCAAATGTCGCCCTTTTGACGTCAAACAACAGGCAGGATTTAATACCTTTCTTCCCCCGGATGGGGAAGAAAAACACTAAGTAACCAATGTAAGTAGATCCTACACACCCAGTTACTTTTTTATAGAACGACGTTTTATATTCCATTACAAAGTCGTCCCTCTTGGTTACATATAAAATAAGACTTATATAGGGTGTTTCCTTCGGCGGTTGAATCACTATGATTTTTCCTGAATAGTCTAGGAACCAAAAATCACCCTTTAATACCTTCAATGGTGGCCGGAATAGGGTTACCTTTCCAAGTTTGTACTTAATCCTCGCTGGGTCCTTAAACAGCCATTTAGACAAACCAGAAAAAAGCGTCAGGGTTATGATCAGAACCGCCCCCTACAGAACGCTGTTGCAGCCGGGTCTTCAGGTAATTATAGACAAATTTCGAAGAAAACCGGTGTGAAGGGAAAGAACGTCCTAGGAAAAACTGTCCGGGGAACAAAAGATCCTATTGTTGCATTCTAATCTCTGACAATTGGTTTCTTTACCCATGCCGCTTATTCCGCCATTCGAACAATAGAAGTGGACACTTCTTGCAGGGGGACACTTTTTACTGCTACACCGGTTCTGTACAAGGTTATCTTCGATCGATTTATGAACGAGACGTTGTTCGTGAGGTGAACAAAGCCCTTGGCAAGTTCGATCACACACAATCCCCTTTCTCATGAAGCGGCAGGATCAAGTACAAGTACATGTTTTGTCTGACGAATTCTGTCACTATTCGCGTTCATATTTCTTCACTACAATTTTTTAGCTCGTTTGGAAAACCCCTCCCAGTATATTGCAATATTCCACGGTATAGGTTTCCGACTGCGATTATTTGCAATCTGATTTGATGGCCTACATAAAAGCACTTTTCAATCATCTAACACCATGCCTGCTTATCGAGGTTTTTTATTTCCCAACGTCCAACGACCTTTAAAAGATAAGACTAAGAAAAATTGAATTTTCTCCCAAACCATTTTAAAGGTGCTCTAGTTCGAATTGTAAACATTACAGTGTTCCACCTTTTGTCAACTTCTGGTACTAACAAATCAGATAAAATCGAATTAAATCTCGCCATTNCCTTTCTCATCCAACTTTCGATTCCTTTCAAATTTTCGCGGTATTTGAATGGAATACATGTACTCTATCAGCCGGGCTTTTTCAAAGAGAGATGTTTTGTTGAAATCAAAGGTGATTTTTCTAAAGTATGGTCCAAATGGCATTTTCACAGAAACTCAAAAGCATTTCTTGGGTTTGCTTCGAAATCCATGCTGGGAAACCCATTGAACGTCTACGTGTACACAAGGAAAGATGGTTGTTATAAATTAGTTTATAATTATCAAGTTTTGGATCTTGCGTACATCGCTGGTGATTATGGAAATGGCGTGGTTGGAATCTGCTACTCCCCGATCAAGACTCGATGGAAAGTACGTTGCATTGTCTTTGACCTTACGGGACGCAATCGCCGCAAACTTTATTTACCTTACGATAAATTCAAAAGAACACAAGGTCCAAACGAGTCTTTTTTAAGATGGTTGAAGATCATTGTTCAGAACGATATTGCATTATTAGAAATTAAACAAGCCTGGTGGCGTTAAGGTTCACGTAGTGAAATAATCGAAAAAATATCGCAATTGAGTCACATGGGGCACCATTTTAGAAATTCTGAACTTCTAATACCCGACATGGTCCTAAGGATAGTTCATTGCTTTGCCACCAGGGAAGTTATGGCACTACGCGTAGAATCCAGGCAGTGCTGTATCCAGGAGGCGATTACCTGCACTCGACGACCGGTAGCCTGCTTTGTTCACCCACGTGGTGATGATCGACTCATTATTCACAGGGGAGGCAGGCAAGGCGGGTTGATTTCTAATTATTAGGCGTTTCATAAGAG
>NMRB01000235.1:5775-22335 GCA_002633025.1 Notospermus geniculatus | reverse complement strand
TGGCAACTGGCGGGAGTGTGTTACATATATGGACATCGATATAATTATAATGGACTTTAGTTTCTGCGTCACATGCTACCCTGCGCAATAGACGTGACCGCAATTGTTAACGCGATATGATCAGCTGAAAACCCTCGCGGGTTACATAGCTGCCAATTATGATGATGATGATGATGATGATAGCCTGCTAAATCAGTTGTCGAAAACCGCGCCGTACGTACGAAATGAGCATTCGTGAAGAACTCAAGGGCTAGTATTCATAAAAGCTAGCAAATGCTTTTACTTCAGGTTTTGTAGTACATTTACACTGGACCTCGCTGTACAAATAAGTAAAAGCATTTGCTAACTTTTATAAATACCAGCCATTGAACTAACTTACTTTGTAATTTCGGCCACAGCTCAAGCAACAGCAAATAGGTTTTTAGTAAACTAACGTCATTTCCATACTTTCATCTTTGAGAACCCACGAAGGAATTTACATTATAATGTTGTTTTTTTTATTTTGGGATGAGATGGAGCAAAAAATATTCGGTCTCATCTGGAAATAAACGTGGAATCATTTTTTTCATCGGCCTCCAGATGCAGTACAAAGTATATTCCCTGTAAAAAGTGTCCTCTTCTATTGTTCAATGACGGATTAAGGTGCATGGCTATAGAAACCAATCACTAGATATTAGAATGTAACAACAGGATCTTTTGTTCCTGGGACAGTTTTCCTGGGGACATTCTTTCCTTTGACACCTGCTCATCCATTAGCATCGGTAGAAGGAGAATCTCTGACTCCTCGTGTTTCTCGGAAGGCACAACAGTCATAAAAGTGAGCGAGGTATACTCTGAGCTGCCCCTAGTCTGTCACGAGCCCGCATTTTTGCTGCTTGTCGTGCGAGCTGCTGCGCTGTTGTAAGCGTCGAGTCGCACTAGGACAACAGACCTAGCGCTACGGGACGCCTAACAACAGCGATGAGTTTGCTGCTCCGATCGCTTCCCATGCGTTTCCATTAAATGCGGCATCCTGAGAAGATCAGGGGTTCTTAGCGCTCATCACCGCCACCGTCACTGTGTGTCTGGTGACGAAGTGAGAGAGCGCTAAGAACCCCTGATGTAGGACGAAATTCGGTGACTGACCAAGCGCCAAGCGACGTGGAGAAATGCGTTTTGCATTGTTTTTCGACCTGGTACACCAACAGAATACAAAACGCTGTCGATGATACGTGTTGCGTCGAGCTAGCTCTGTCACCGCCTAGAATTCCACTACAACCTACAATCTGTCTTCAGTAACTCTAATCTGGTTGGAACCAGGATAAAGTTCTGTGTATCGTGTACTGGGTAAATCCGTTTTTAAGGCTGTCAACGCGGATGACCTGGAACATACGTATCTGTATCCGACACTGCATTAGGCTGTTTTTTTTAATTAGTTGGTTTACGGGAAATTTGGTAGGAAATCTGAAGTCGGAGGGGGGGAAAATAAAAAAAAAATAATCAACATTTACTGATTTTTTTTGAAATATATCCTGAAATGCTCTATGGAGAAGAGGAGGAAGAAATATTTCCACCATGATGGCTCCCAATCACTATTTTTTTGACATCAAGAAGCTGAAGCACAACATCAGCAGGAAAAAATAACTGAGAAATTTGAAGTTTTATTTTTTTCAGAGGTTTATTTTTATGCACAGGATCGGAGGAGAAAAAAAACACCCAAAATCCAATTTTATTTTTTTTCTGAATTTGGCAATTTCAACGCCGGCGGTCCCGTAAACCAAGTAATAAAAAAACGGCCTTAGCCAATCAGGGATCGCGATAGTATCTCTTGACAGACTGGCGGAAAAAAATAGCTTGATTGGTTGAGGCCCGTCCACTCGATCCGATTCTAATTTAGATTCGGAGTAGGCCTACTCGGCTATGCTATTCGAACTTGATCAAAAATGTGAAAGGCCCTTTCGATATTGACGACTTTTTACACACAATACGTGTTTCTCCAAGGAAATCAATGTAGAACTATTGATTACTTGTATCATACTGAATCTTAGACACGTCGAGAAGAGAGCAGTCCTTACAATTCATTTTCTTCAGCCCAGGACATCAATATATAAAGACGTATTTACCAATGAGTTTCAGCGTTTAGGTTGACGATGTCGTCTTTTTCGTAAGAGTTGTATTCTACTTCGCTATCTACGGATGTCAGGATCTACAATGCTATAAGCTTTACACTGCTGAAGCCTTCAGGCCCGCGGAGGCCCTTGGTACGACGAAAACCGACCGGCTTGCTCAGCATTCGGAGGCGTCAGTTTCTCCAGACGTCACCATAAGAGGGCATTCCGTTGGTACTCATGACAGCATTCCTGGTGGTTCGACCAATTTCAGAGGTTTCGTTCGTGGATCACTTCCAACTTAATGATATAGGTACGATGTTGACTTGCGGCTTGAAGTTTTATGCATTTACACCAGTAGCTTACCATTTCTCCAAAATGACGGTCACAGTTAAGTTTCCCTGCTGGTATGGTCTCTGGAAATGGCGGCAACAGAAATCTAAGTCCCCCTGGAATGTTGTGTGGTTTAGTGGTTCACCGAGGGGTTAAAGTCTAAGGCGATACGAACCAAAGGTTACATTTTACATCTCGGACTGGCATCCCTTAGACTGCCGTTCCTTTCACACCTCCCCTACCAGTCCAATTGAGGCCCACACGCAGGTAGAGACAGGCTGGGTGTGGTGTGTTGTAGGCCTACCTGTAGCTTAATGAATTGCGGCGACAGATGAGGTTGAATTTGTGGCCCATCATTTGGTTGCTGTGAGGAATTTCTAGGAGTTGCATAATGTCAAAAATCCATAAGCCAGCGATGAATTTTTGATAATGTGAACTTCCTCTGATAGGTTGATTGACACACAGGTTGGAAAATCACTGATGCAGAGAGAGAGATGAGGTTGAATTTGCGGCCCATCATTTGGCAAACTTGACGCTAGGTGGCGATATCTGGGCGATGATATCACCACTAGTATCGACGCTAGGTTTCCATCTTGAAAAGTAGTGCGAGCGCGGAGCGAACAGTAGAAATTCTTCTAATTGTGAAGTGGTTACCCATCACGTCGTTTTCTACGCTTACAATANTAAAGTAACCTCCTTATTGTCATTAAAATAGGCCTATGCGCACGGACGCACCGGGTGTATAAAAGCATTGTGCTGAACAATATTTTTGAAAGAGTGTGGGTTTTGGCAACGAACCATGATCAGCTTGTCCTTAACGCCTAATTTTATTAACAATACATGGTTATTCATAAATAAGACGGTTCAACCTTCGACCGCCGCACTAAAACGGCGCTGTATGTTTCCACTACCGCCCCCTTAAATACAAACATCGGTAGAGTAGATATAAAGTAGGCCCTAGCTGTTTCATTTTCGACAAGATAGATATTACTTTCTGCAAAAAATAAGAACATTTTGAAAAAGAAGTTCGCGTCACGTGATGGCAGCCCCACAGACGATGACGTCAGGATTTTCAAGATGGCGTTCTAGCGTTAATGGCAGTGTTAAAATTTTCGTCCAGGTATCCAAACATTTCAACGCTGCGTGGAGTATGATCATTTGGTTGCTGTGAGGAATTTCTAGGAATTGCATAATGCCAAAAATTCATAAGCGAGCGATGAATTTTTGATAATGTGAACTTCCTCTGATAGGTTGATTGACACACAGGTTGGAAAATCACTGATGCAGATGTTGCAAAATTATTCATACACAGCTTGCAAAATTATTGATACACAGGCAGCAAAATCGCAGATGAACAGGTTGCAGAATCACGTGAACGTTTGGTACTGGAAGAGCCTTATGTCGAAAAGCAAGGTGTGTTATCATGCTCGCTGCAGATCCGAAGCGAATTTTCAAAAGACAGGCCTAAAAGAAAACCTGCTGATTTTCTGTAGCTCATCATCATGACACCTTTACCCATCTTAGCCGCAGTGATTTTCGAGCTGCATTTCGACAGTCGAAAAATAAACCCGGAGTTGTATTCCAGGGGGTGCCCAATTCAATGCGGGATACATTGCTTGATTCAGGCCAAATGTGACGATTTTTTCGTTTCTTTGGAAAGCTCAGATGATGTCTGTCAATTTCAAAAAGAAATAACATCCTGTATTCCACGAGAAAGAATGGGAACTCAGCATTGGGTGAGAAAGGTGGTATCGCTGCTTTTTTTTTTAACTCCTTAAATTGTTCCTAATTTTTATCTCAAACTAAGATGGGTGCACTTCATCATTTTACTTGGAATGGCCTCGTCAGGACTCGATTCACGGAATCTTCGCTTGTTCTGTCGTACAGTGATGAAAAGTTAGTGTCTGTTGTTCGAAGTAGAAGTTCCGATCGCAATAGGGAGGTTTCGCAAGCACCCGGTTAGGCCATACGACGACGTCGATCTATTGTTTGGGTATACCCACACAATAGATAAACGTCGTCGTAGGGCCTAACTGGGCGCTTGCGAAACATCCCTAATATCTCAAAGGGCGCCAGCAACGACGTCATAACAGTTACGGTGATGCCATTTGAAAGTGCAGGTGTGACAGGAATGAAAGTCCCCCTGGAATGAAAGTCCGGTCCTATTGTTCAGCGACGGATTAGAATATATGGCTATGGAGACCATGACCATTCGGATACCTTACAATAGCGGGCTATTGTTTGGCGGACTTGCATTCCTAGGATGTTGATTCCTGTCACACCGGCATTCTGTGCCTGCCGCACACGAGGACACAGCGGGCATGGCAGGCGATTTTCATTGCTTTGCGACGAGTGGCTACAATTTTCGGCCCGTCTCCCGCTCACGTGGTAACGGCTGACGATTTTTATAGCAAACTTATGGTATTGGGAGGCCTATTCTATTTTCCATCCTGGCCGAATCCAAAAGCTTATTGGCCCTGTGTAAGTAAATATTGAAGTACAGGACATTTCAAGCTACTCGACAGGGCCTTTTACTTGCCTTGCAAAAGTACAAGATACAAGGCACCATGACTTTAATTACTGTCCCACACGACCAGGGATGATTAATCCCATATGGCCCAGGCTGGATTCGAAGCAGGTGGAATGAATTGCCTCCCGTATGAGAATGCTCGCTTTATTGTGTGGCGGACAGTCAAAAACAGAGAAACAATTACAATGTATGTTTATCAGTGCCTTTCCCAATAGCAGTGGTCACACTACATAAATCCCCGTGCTTTCCCTGGGGATTTTTGCGGTTACACCTATAAATCCCCCAGTCTAAATATACCCGTGTCTGAAATCCCCGTGCTTATTAGCCCCAGCGATCTCGAAGGGGCAACGCCGGTGTAACGTTGATCAGTGTTCCCCGTATTTCTGTGTTTTTCTGACTCTTTCCCTCCTGACGGATTAAACGGCAACTAACCCAACAATAACCATTCTGGGCTGCGTCTATTGTTGGGGAACACTGAGCTACAGAAACACTCACAAATGTTGCACCTGGACTATTTTAAAGCCGGCGATCGTGAAATCCCCGTGTTTATTTGTAATTCCAAGCACCCCGACAGACGGCGATGCAAATCGATGAGTCATACACATGCGTATTAGACTGATTCCCGGTCCCAACATAGCTCAAGGATAAGGGACCGGTATTGCCTGATGTAACGACGTAGTTGATTGGATAGCTTATATTTTTTAATTTGAATTTCTAACGTCGCAGTTTTTGAATTTGAATTTGTAACGTCGCAGTTGATTGGTTAGCTATTTTGGGATGTGAGGTAAGTAAGCTATTTCTCAGTACTGAGGGGAATCCTCTGTGACGTCATAATATGGTAGCTTTCTGCCAAGTATGGCCGCCCAATACCGGTCCCTTTCTCCGTCTGAGCTATGTAGGGACCGGGTACCAGTCTACATGCGTATAGTATAGTATAGAGTAGCGTAGCATAGCGTAGCGTAGCGTAGCGTAGCGTAGCATAGCATAGCATAGTATAGTGTAGTAGTTCACGCCTCCAGTAGCCACTCGATGACGGAGAGTTGCCTACATGCAGTGCCTCTATCGTTGGGATACGGAACTTATTACCAATCGCATTTTAAAACCGCTCGCCGTGTTAACGCCGTGTTTTTTCTGGTTTCGGGAAAAACTCATGTCTCAAAAAGCACGAGGATTTTGGATAGGTGTAACCAGGGCTATTGTCACGTCGCAGTTCAATTCGTCAATCTTTTGTTGGAGGGCATTGGCAAACGGCATTGGCAAATATATACAAAATATTACATCGGATCCATCGACTCCAAAAAGAGGAGATGACGTTGGCCAGGCGTGTGCTCGTGTGCGGTAGGCTTTGCTAACCAACCTTCTCAACTAACCTTCTTCAACCAACTTTTCGATTCCTTTCAAATTTTCGCGGGATTTGAATGGAATACATTGTACTCTATCAGCCAGGCGTTTTCAAAGAGAGAAGTGTTGTAGAAATCAAAGGTGATTTTTCGAAAATATTGTACAAATGGCATTATCACAGAAAATCAAAAGCATTTCTGGGGTTTGCTTCGAAATCCATGCTGGGCAATCCACTGAACGTCTACGTGTACACAAGGAAAGATGCTTGTTATAAATTAGTTTATAATTATCAAGTTTTAGATCTTGCGTTCATCAGTATATAGGCTCTGAAGGGGGTCAGATGGAAGACCAGAAAAATGCTTCTGCGGTGGCCAAAACACTAAAATTTTAGCACTTTTTCAAGGAAAAATGCCAAAATTTCAAGTGTCAAAAATCGTAAAAAAGTGCCAAAAAATAGCAAAATCGTCACTACCACCGCAAAAAGCCCTTCACAGCTTCATCTGACCCCCTTCAGAGCCTATATACTGTAGATTCCTACTGAATAAATGACCACTCCGGAAGTCTATTGTGTTAAATGCAGAAAATTTACCTCAAATAAGGGGAAAGCAATCACTCATAAATTACCTGGTGGTAGGAAATATTTCCCCTTTAAAATTCACATGCTTGGTTTGATCAAACTCGAAACGCATGTCGATACCAGAATCCTCTAACACCGAATTCTTTTCAACAGCCTCCTCCTCCACGGTTTCATTTTCCTTGTCCTCTGACTTGTCCAAAAATGACAATCGACGTTGAGCCCTTTCAGCACGAGCAACAGCTGAGGGTGAGGGTTCTTTTGACCATGGGAAGACACTTGGGACTGCCCATTCATGAAGTTTTCTTCTCTTGGGTGTCGAGCCTGAAAAGCGGAAGGTGGCACTGATTAGTCAAGACTGTTCATATCAGGGCTAAGATTCACAAAAAAATTCAAGTTAGAATCCAATACCTATACTTTAGATTTTTTGGGGTCATGGGGTTGGAGTTGGAGCCAATCAAATGGCTTCATTGCCAAACTTAGTTTTTTGTGAATTTCAGCTCAGGCAATATTTGGAAAAAGATTAAAATTTTGGCTTGCAATTTCATGATGGAAACACCTGACTAGCATTCATTAGGCCTAGCAAGGTCTGCGGCCTAGCATGCATCATCGACCAACCCGACCGGCTTTAAATTAAACTTATAGCATTGCTATAGGATGTGGCCTGCACACACCGTCCATATCACCAGCACAGCAGGAGGATTTACTGTACCCTACCCAGGCAAAGTACATAGCTAGGCCTATAGGCCTACCCTACTACTCTGCTCTGTGACGTGTGTCGAGTGTGTGTGCAGGACTTCGGCTGTTCGGTAGGCCTAGGCAGGTTAATCACCCTTCGTCCAGGGGCTTAAACTAGTTAACCATGCAGCTAGGCCTAACGTACCTTGTCCTAACTAACTACTGCTACGAAGGTCAAGTGTCAAGGTATAGGCCTAGGGAACTATCCACACTTACCAATTGTAGTGCTGCCTTTGTAATCAGACTCTATGAAATGCTCATGGCAAATCACAGACGTTGGAGAAGGCTTCCAAATGCCACCGCGTTCATCAGCCCGCTTTGTGGCGATAGCCCATGCTTTCTGCCTTTTGAGATCTTGTGGGAAGGCATGGCCTCCTCTATTTGTACACCCCAGCACAGAACAACCCGTTTGTGGCATTTAATTTCATGTGAATGACAAGTTTGTAACGTAAACATCGCCGCTGATGGCTTCGTCTGCAGGCATTGATCATGTTGATTGAACCCGGAAGTTGTGGTTGCCAGGACCGTTAGCAGGTGCCATCTTGCGGTGAGAATTGGTACCAACGCGCTCTGAAAGTTTCTCATTGGACTCGATAACAGCCTGCATTCTTGCCGGCATTGAGTTGTAAAGTGCCTGCCAATATTCCTCATTTTGTGATAATCTGGCCCATGCCTCATTTACCCTGACCCAAAGTGTGTCCGCGTTTGTCACCCCTCCCAAGTCCACCTCCTTCACCATCCGCCCCCAAGCATTTTCAATGGGACTCATGTCAGGACCTTTTGGTGGCCAGTCGATTGATGGTAGTTGCTCTGTTGCTATGAACTCCAAAACTCGACGGGCTTTCTGGACTGGGGATCTGTAAAAAAAAGATACTGACTAATCCAGGATGGAAACTAAAGGGTATTTCAATAAAAATATCATCGACTGGTATGGACTGCTATTGATTTAGTATTGTTCGACCCTCGTTATGGTTATTTGATATGACATAACTATTTTTACCTGTCTTGTTGGAAAACAAATCCTGCAGGGAAATGGTCCCTCATCTCTGCCAGGGCTGTCCTCAAAATCTCCAAATACTTGTCTTGATTTAAGTGGCCACCCCCAAACTCCAACGCTGAATCTACCACTTCTCTGGACTCTCGTGATGAACTGGCTTTCAAACCTTGTTCCCTTTGGACGGCGCACCCATACCTGACCATTTGCTCCAACATCAAAGCTTTTTTCGTCTGTGAAAGGCACTCGTTTCCAATCTTCTATGGTCCAATGCTGATGATCCTGAGGAAAGGAATGTAACTGAGTGATGCTGAAATATTTACCAGGGTGGGTCCTCAAATTGGATGCACTCCCCCCATGAGCATTCTTTGATGACGTTCCTTTTGGTTTGATGCTTCCATTATTGGGAAGAGAACATGTGCCAATATATAGCAAAAAAAACATTACTGCGAAAAGAGGCATGTGTGCTGAACATGCTTTTTAATTGTTATAAACATACAGGGTGACACAAAGAAGACTAAAAGTCAAAGGGAACGACTCGTATAACTTGTAACTGTATTTGTTACTGACCGTGAGGCAAAGATGAGGCAGATGGGCATTGGTTGTCATAGGGAGACATTTTGGTGTCATGTTCTATTCATTACTCACTCTTGCAAACTGTAACCGCTGGGCTTTATGTTCTTCCGTCAGCTTGTCTTTCTTCGCCGAAACCCTACCAAAAAGACCTCCTGATACCAGGCGTCGTCGAACTGTTGCCAAACTAATCCCTTCTCCAACAGCTAGATTCCGTGGCACCAAATAGGGGTTTTGCTGACTCCTCTGCACAATCCTTTGGTCCAGTCGGGCGTTGGTGACTTTTGGACGCCCAGACCGTTGTCTTCGGTTGACATTGCCCTCAAATTCGTGCCTTTCAAACCATTTCTTGACAGTATGAGGGGAGCATCCAACCTGGCGACTGACCTCCCTGTTGCTAAGACCCTGCTCTTTCAAGGTGACAATTCTTCCTTTAGCATATTCGGTGAGCTCCGAATCACCCTGCCTGCGTGGCATCATTCTAGGTAAAGTGCACAAGACATGTGAAGGAATCTTCCTAAGGCGAGCAGGGTGTTGTTTAGATAGGCCTAGGCCTGGCCCTTCATTAACTGACTTCGTGAAAACTGACATTGTTTTGGAACACCCTATAGATGAGCCGGTAACTGACAATGTCACTGCGACATACGTTGTGCCAGTTTTCGTTGGTAAGGAGGAATTACGAAAGGTGACATCGCCACTCATCCCACACAAAAGACCGCCTGGCCTTGGATTACTCGATGGAATGTCATCAAGAGTAACTATTGTTGGCCAGGTCATGAATAGGCCTATTCACAACATTCAGCAGGCTGGGCAGATCTAAATGAGACGGAGGGAATAGCCCTGACTTGACTGGAAAACCGAACGAAATTCATTTTGGAAAATGCTCTGTAACTTCTGTTCTCCACCGAATTTTTTAAACGTGAAAAAATATTTTTGCTGGGAAACAAACAGGCTTTAAAGTGACGTTGGTTTCACTTCAAAAAAATATGCGATTGAAAATCACACTTTTTTATGGAAATTTCAAACTTTTGTCAAAAATACAACTCATGCAAGTTCATGATATTTTTGGTCTCAAAATGTGTCTTGATGCCCTAAGTAATTGCCGTAAAAAGCAAAGGTTGATCCGCTGAAGATTTTGGGAAATATTTAAGTTTATTAGCTGTGCATTTACCTTTGATTAAGGGTGTACATTCCATGACCTAGTCAATTTTGTCGATGGTAGGCCTACTATCGGTGAATATGTTAGGGAAAGAAACTAATGGTCTGTCTCTCTTCATCATCTTGCTTTCTTTCTCAACAAATCTCCGGTAATTTGGGTTGGAGATGAAGACACAGATTTTATTGAAGAAATTAATTAAATCAGCTTTGTAAACTGTATTTAGTGAATTTATCAGCGTGAAGTGTTATCAGGTCATTCGTTTTGTTTGTGGAGAACAATCTGACTGCCAGAAATCTGCTATTTGACATACGACTCTTGGTCACGTCAGAGACAGTTTCACTCATGTCAATGCTTTAGTGAGTTAAATAATCAAAGTCAGACGTGCTGAATTCTGATCTCCCTTCTGATTACTGGTCAGTAACATCAGTAAGCAGGTGAAATACCAAAATATGGGGATGTAAAATATTGGTGATCTCCTCTAGTGTGAGTTAAGGTTAATCCTCTATTTTTTCACGGAAATTTCTGTTGAACATCTCGAAATGTTTTGCAGTCGTAGCCGTCAACACTTTAGAAATGTTCTTCAGCTTATCAATTAAATTTGATTTTGATGTCTTATAATTGTGATTCTAATCTGTTTATGTTTAATACTTCGTAGTTGGTTGTTTTGAGTTGCTGGATCATCTAAATTTCTCCTTGAAAGTGCATTACATGTATGTCGTGCCGTGTATGGATGAAAGAGATTTTGAATACTAGGATGCAGCAAACTACTCTCTATCTCGCAGTCTGCAGTATAATTGTCCATTACGTCAACAAAAAAAATGTCTTGGCCAAACGACGTTCTGGTCGGGTCAGTGTGTTCGTGACGGTGATGGTTCCTGACCGAAACACCGCTCACAGAGCAGTTCGATTTCATTCTGACTAAATATTGCAATGGCACAACTGTAGGGATCAGAACCGCAACCACGTTTTGTGAATTTCTTATGCGGATGTCAGGTCACACTGCGATTGCATGCGCTACAACGGAACAGTCGGCATCAGGTGNGGTTGTTTGCGGCAATCTGCGATAATAGCTGCGACAATCCTGCGACAATTTTCTAATTTTTAAACCCTGGCCAAAATTTACGGGTTTTCTGTCTGCAGCCTCTTCAAATGACCACGATGATTTGGGGTTATCAACGATAGTTTGCGTCATTGTGCGATAATTTGCGACAAATCTGCGACAAGGTTTAATTTTTTGAACATTTCCAAAATTTCACGATTATACGCGATTGTCTGCAATATTATCGCAAGGTCTGCGATAGTTTGCGTTAATTTGAGACAAATCTACGACAATGTTTAATTTTGTGAACACTTCCAAAATTTCAGGATTATACGCGATTGTCTGCAATATTATCGCAAGGGCTGCGATAGTTTGCGTTAATTTGCGACAGTACACCTGCGATTGTCTGTCGCAATTAAACGCAGGCCAACTGTCGCACGTGTGAGAGTGGCTTAGAGTGTCTGTTTGAAACACACAGCATGTTGAGCGTGTTTGACGTTCTGCAATGTTAGTTAAACCACGTGTTGTAGAAAGTTTTATCCATCTCAATTAAAAATGGTTCTTGCGAAATTCAGAGAAACTTTTTCCATGTAACAAGCCGCGCATGAACAAGTCGGATTTAAAGTGGCGCCGTTGTGCAAGCGGGGCCTATTCACGAAGCTCCCGTAACTTACGGGAGTGCGCAAACTATTGTCCTCTTGTGGACAACGTATTGTTCACTATCAGCCTGAAAAAAGGATTTGCGTACCCTTAAAAGTTACGGGGGCTTTGTGAATAAGGTCCCAGCATGCCTCAATGATCTTTCCAAAGGACTTAGTTCGACTCCCTTTTTACAACAACTACAACCACAATAATAATATTTTCTCTAGGGACTAATGACTGGTTTTCGTCCCTGCCTGTTTGGGAGGGGCTAGTGTGTGTGTGTGGGGGGGGGGAGCTTGTGATCCCGCACAAACTAGGGGATCTTGTCAGCGGTCTGTGGAGTGATGATCATGACGATAGCCCGGTACATAAACGTTGAAATTTTGAGGTAACCCGTAGCCGGTGAAAACAAGGTTATTGTTCCTTTCATGGGTAAATAACTTTATTGTATCCGTTCATGCTCCCAACTGTCCTATAAGAAGAAACTTGTTTTCTCGGTTTTTAGCTCAGCTGACCAAAGGTCAGCGGAGCTATTCATATGTATACTGAGTGGCGTCCGTCTGTGTGTGTTTGTGTGTGTGTCTGTAGTCTGTAAACTGGCACGTTTTGCAACCGCAAGGCCCAGGGCCCTGAAATTTGGTGGAGTGTTAGGCCCTAGGGAGGGCTCGAAACAGAACCAAAAATTTCCGCGATCTGACCTACATTCTGCTCTCCAGGGGGCGTATTCCATAACACGAAAAAACCTCATTACTCAGTCCAGAGAAAACAAATCAAACTGTAACTGATATATTATGTTGCTTATTATTTTCCTCACCTCCAGTAGCGGCAAATTGTTCGAACCTTTCCTCCAGGGGGTGTAATCTGCATAAATCAAAAACATGGGTTTTTGAATTTCCCCCCAGCACTTGAACATGCTCAGTGAATGTCCTTGATGATGTCACCATTTTATGTTGTGGACTTGATGACATCACAGCACTTCGTGTAGATTTCTGCTTGCAGGGAATTGAAAGAACAGCCTTCTTGCACAGTGAATCACATGGTTTTCAGGTTTTGTGCAGAGACAACGATGCTCATCTTTACGCTGTGAAATCTTCACTTTCATGCTTTATACAGTGTTGCTAATGAGGACCCTAGCTCACTGCCTCAATAGGTGTCACCAGTGGTTAAATCTATTGAAATGAAACTGGCAACTCGGTCCTGATCAATTTCCCACACAAAAGCCGTCCATTGTATAGGACCGAGTTTCGGTGTGCTGCCCTCTATCGCAGCTAGGATGCCCATTAACCAAGTGTGGTATTTTAGAATACAAAGGTAGGTGCAACTGCACTGCCTGCCACTGGTAATATGCAACTGGAATCTCATACCCAAGCCAAGGCCAAGCTGTGAAAGACTGCTGTTGCATGTGTGAATCTGATGCGGTGTTGTTGTCCTGCTGTGACTGTATCAGAACAACTGCAATTATTCAGGGCCGCTGAGACCTTGGCCTCCTCAACCACATGCAACACAATGACAAAAGGGCCGGTAGGCATCTTGTCAAGGGGTGCTTTTACGGGCCTTCATCGGCCCTTTTTGTTGTGTTATAAGCCAACATCAGTAGGCCTGCAAGTTCCTATGGTTGCACATTGCTGATTCTAGTGAAACATCTGTGAGTCTTGCTCGTTTCCAGTGTTAATTCTCAGTGTAATATCTCTGAGTGTTGCACATTTTCATTGTTAATTCTGATGTAACACCTCTGAGTGTTGCACATTTCCAGTGTTGAGTCTGGTGTAATGTCTCTGAGTGTTGCACATTTCCAGTGTCAATTCTGGTTAACAGTTACCTGATAAGAAGCATCATTCTCTTGTAATCCTCCAGACTCAATAATCAACAAATTTACACACAGTGTCTTCTCCAGCTTGGAAACAATTGCCCGCTACAGTCACCACTCCAAACAAGTATTACAAAGTCAGCTGAGCGCAAGGCCCATGGGCCTCTTGTTATGATAGATTTTCTCAGATTAAACTTGAAAACCAATCGGAAACAAATTCACAAATTCTCACCCGGTGTGATTTGCTGATTGACGTTACGTCACACCGCGGTGGCGCGGGATTGCGAGTTTCAAATTAGGACTTTTTCGTCTGAACGATGACCCTGCTTTGAGTCACATGATTTTTCTTTAAAGGGATACTCCACTCATTGTGTAAAATTTTGAATTTTTGAAATATCATTAATACATTCAAATTCATTGTTATCTGCAACATGTCAGATTTTTTAAAAATCAGCAAACTCATCATTTTAAGTATTTTAATTGAATCCCAAGGGGACCATAGCACAGCACACATGATGTCATGTGTGCTCATTGCACATTTATGAAGGAACAACCAATAGGCCTAGGCAGTCACAGTATTAGCTCATTCACTACAAAGGACATCAGCCTATTGACACTAGTGACATAACAATTCATGGCATTAGTCTCTATAGATTGATAAAAATTCAAAAGCTTACAATGAGTGGAGTATCCCTTTAAGGTTTAACCACTGTTTATTGTTCTAACTGTAGCCACCGGCACTGGTAATCAACATGAAATTACACACACATACTTTACACCTAATTTGGTCACCCTCTTCGATCATCAAGAAGTCGTGTTTTGTAGTTGGGAGAATGATCTTAATTTTGTCTGTTTTTGTATGAGGCGCCATGTGGGAATTTAATTGTTTCCCAAAATTATTTGAAATAACATCATTGTTTCAAACCATAAATGTAAGTATTTTGACTTATTTCATCCAATAAAAGTGTGAACAAAACCATTGAATTATTTTTAGGCTTGCCCGCGCATGCGTGGCAAGCCTATTTCGAAGGAGGGGGAACCGAGCATTCTTCTGAGCAGCGTTCGCCATATAACATCGTCGAAGACGGCAAAGCGGCTGCACGCGTGCGTGGGAGAGTGGCCTTGGCGAGGACATTATCATAATTAATAATACCGCGACCACTCTCGCCCCAGGAATCTTCGAGTACTTTGTCCCCATGCTTAAGTATAGTCGTAAAACCTGGGTGCTGTAAAACGTCGTCGATATCGACGCATTTCACCTGTTTGCGAAGAGATAAACCCTTTTACACGGCATAAAGTGATAAAACCAGACGAGAAGGAACAATTAGCTATCCATTGGGACTAGTGACTAGGTGCCGTTTGCTTCCTGAGTGGAGTGGTAATGGCTCATTTCTTCGAATCAGCAGCATATCGCCAAGAAATTTAATTTTTTTTATTTCATGGTAAACCACAGACAGAACCATTTGTGTCAGAACCAATTCTGTCCAGGCCGTGGTTTAGCCATCCTCACTGGAGACAATGTTGCACTTTCGAGGACAGCATAGAACAGTCAATGGCAAACGGCGTCAGGGGCATAGCTAGCTTTTATGGCCTGGGGGCAAAGTTGATTGATCTGGGAGGCGGGGCTGGGGGTCCTCCCCAGAACAAAATTAAAAATCTAGATCCTCTCAGATGCATTTTTCCCCATCTGACACAATAACTTTGACTTGAAGAGGGGGAATGACCTTTTTAGAGGAAAATATTGTTTTGTCTTTTTAATCTGGGAAATCCCCATTACCCGCTTGCTACGCCCCTGGGGATCACCAGGTCAATTACTTGAACTGGGAACCATGCCCTTGCTCACCTGCCTGAAAGGGGTCAAACCCAGTGCTACATGGCATAGGCCTACATCAGGGGCATAGCTAGTGGGTGGTGGTGGGGGCGGGCAGGGGCGATCCCCCCCCGAGGGACAAAATAGTTTTTTCCTCTAAAAAGTCATTTTCCCTCTTCGAGCTGAGTTGGTCACATGTACGTGTCAGATGTAGGGGAAATGCATCCTTTGAGATGCATGCAGATTTTCAATTTTTTTCTGGAGGGGGACCCCAGACCCCTCTCTAACTTTGCTCTTAAAAGACTCAATCATCCCCCAGGCCATAATATGCTAGCCACGCCCCTGCAGTCTACGTTATTTGGTGGTCTTGGTCAGGCAGCCACAGCTGCGAGTGGGGATAGGTTCAATGGAATGACGTCCTGCCCCTTCTGCCTATGAAGGTAAATTTTGCCCTAATTAAACATTCCACACGGGCAAGCCTACGGCATCTGCGATGCCTCTAGTTCAAACCAGCAATTAGACTAAACATATGGTTTCATTCCATGAAACTTAGACAAATTCATGGTTTTGAAAACATACCTTGCTTTCAAACCATAACAAAATCATTTCAAACCATGAAGTTCATGCAATTTCATGGTTTGCAAATCACGAAAAATCGGCAAAAATCTTGGTTTTCAAACAAGGAATATCAAATCGTCATGGATTGTAAACAATGAACATTGCACAAACCATAGTTTACAAACCATGGTAATCTGCAAAAGCATGGTTTTCGATCCCATGATTACAGCAAAACTCATGGTTTACAAACCATGGAAATCGTCAAATCCATGGTATGCGTATAATTGTATGCGCAGTGGAATAATGGACTGATCCTCAGCATTCATTACGCTCCCCGGTACTGTATGGGTGCAGCGGAACGGAACGGAACGAGGG
>NMRB01000234.1:459457-501913 GCA_002633025.1 Notospermus geniculatus | reverse complement strand
CCAGGGGGAAATGTCCAAGAATCAGCGCCACCTCTACCCGTTCGGGGGGACTATTCACTGGCCATTTGCGCATACGAACTGAAAAATCTCACTGCTGATGAAAATATCAAGCCATGAAAAAGAAGTATCAAAACATGAAAATGACAAACTCTTCATATTGTGATACTGGATCATTTTTCCTTTTCACGATAATGAAGCCTGATGATAAGCAAGGATTCAAAAGAAAAAAAAATGAAAAATATCAACTGTCCCCAAAGATATTTGATATTATCGAAAATTATCAAAAACTGAAAAAGTGAGATTTGGCATGAGATTATGTTGCTGATGTAACGCTGTCATCCCATGTGTCCCACAATGCCAGTTTCATCCATTGAAAAGCCACAGTTAAGAAAATTTAACTTTTCTAAAAAAACCTCGATTTTGTTACAAAATTGGGCATATTTTATGACATATAACACGAAAATGATGCACATTTTTCAGCTTAATTTTTTCGCAGTTGTGAATGAATTTCCGTTGTTTTCATTTTGTAAAAATGTGGTCGTCTTGCACTTCAAAATGTTCGAGATATCAAATGGGTGATATTTTGATATTCTGATATTTTCATGATATATTCAATTTTCCTTAAAACTTTTTGAACAAACAGGCCTAGTACACCTCAAAGTGTCACAACCACATTCGAAAATCAAAGACCGATGACTGACTGCAGAGAAATTAAGAAAAAACCTATGTTGCAATACTTGGCTAGTGAGTGTATAAAATGTTGAACCAACCAAACTACATTTTCCTCATGAAAGCGGAACAGGGCGCGGTTTCTGTATTCCTCGCACGTTCACCTATCGTCATATACCTTCCTTTGGCCCAGAATTTGCAAAAAAGCTGCCAATGGGTGATATGAATAAAAATCAGTGTCTACTAGCTAGTAGTTACTAAAAGTAAAAGTAACTAGTCCCAAGTGTTTACTCCTAGTAGAAGTGAACACTTGAATTCATATGAATAAACAGTTGCTTTTACTGCAAAGTAATCACTTCTGCCCTACTAGTTTTTACTCGTCTGAGTCCTGGGTTCACTGTTCTGAAATTGAACAACCACATTACTGAAATGTGGTAATAAGGGTGTTTTACAAATATTTCCTTTGTTGCATAGGATCAGTGAGAATAGACCTTAGCAGACCCTGCTTTTTGAGTTTTTGCCATCTGCGCATCGGTTATGGGGACCATGCACATTGGCAATTTATTGATTTCCTTAAAGCTGACCTGACATGAACGAACAAAAGGTATCGATCTGCAGAACAATAGCCCGCTATTACAAGGCTATTACAAGGTTGAATGCATGATACATGCATGAATCGTATCCAAACTTCCTCGGATTCCACGACAATTCTGTCCACCTCCATGATCATTTAATTTTCACTTTTTCAGGCCTGCGCTACAAACGTCGACACGGATGAAGATGTCTTCAATGAAAACGACAGCGATGACAAAGACGATCATAAATCCGAGGAAGGCGGCGGCGGCGGTGGCGGCGACGACGAAAAGGCAGTTCGGTGCCGGATGTATCCACAACACTGACTAACGTCGGTCAGTCAATATACTAAGTGCATACTACAGGCCACATGCCTGTATGTATTACACGTGAGACTTTTGGTACAGATGATGGAACTGATTTTGGCGATTTGATGCTCGATGCGAGTGTCCGTGTATGTCTGTACCTTTTTTAAGAACCGTTTTTTTATTTCGTGTTCACGGAGTTTAAAACTTTTTTCAAACGTTTATCGGGTGGCCCAAAAAAAAACGTGCCGAACTTCAAATCTTGATTTCTCAACAACTGCCCATTATAATTCAATGAAATGTGGTGCTGTATCATTTAAAGGTGTTTTGTTTAACGTGTGAAATTTTTGCATTTATACCTTTGGTATTAGGGCCGTATCACTCAATATAAAAATCATGCTAAAAAATGTAATTCCGGAATTCAATAACATACGAAAAAACCCGTCCCGAACTTCAAATTGCTATTTCTCAACAACTATTCACTAAAACGCCAAGAAAATTTATTCAATACTGTTCCGTGGCAATGTTTCTACAATGTGAAAGTTTCAGCTCAATATCTTTGGTATTAAGACTGTGGCACTAAATATAAAAACCATAGTAATCATTGATCATATTTTAAGAGACAATGGTGAAACTTTGAAACGCTGGATTCAAATATGGCGTTTTAGTAATGAGCGCCACGGCGTAGACATTGAAGTTATTGGATTAACACTTTCACATATTACAGCCAATATCACGAGGCGGTGTTAGACAAAATTTCATTAAGTTGTAGTGTGTTTTTGAGAAATGAAAATTTAAAGTTCGGGACATTTTTATACACCCGTTTCTTAAGGACTCCGGAATCGCATTTTTTCCCTATGGTTTTTAAATTGAGTGATACGGCCCTATTACCAAAGCTATCGAAGCAAACATTTTACACGTTAAACAAGACATCTTTAAATGATATGGTGCCAAATTTCATTGAATTATAACGGACAGTTGTTGAACAATCGAAATTTGAATTTCGGCACGTTTTGGGCCACCCGATATAAACGGTCATTAGTGAGCTTCTGCAAACGCCCGGTTAGGCTCTACGACGACTTCTTTGATTGGCATTTTTTCAGAGTGTGCGAGATACAGTTCCTTTGGTCTTTATGGATAATATCACTCCGATAAAAGTTCGTTAATAAAAGTTTTTAAAAGTCTACGACGACTTTTATCTATTGTGCGAGTGCACTTAAACAATAGATAAACGTAGTCCTATGGCCTAACCGGGCGCTTGCAGAAGCTCTCTATTACCTTCCATAATTCAGGTATTAAAGGACATGTGATAGAAAAAAACATGTATTGTACACTGCAAATAAAGATAATCCACATAGAATTTTTCACCTCCCTGCTTTACTTTTGTCCCAGGAATGCCGACCTGATCACCAACAAAAACGCACATTGTCTAACATTACCTATCGGGATAATGCACGATTGCAAGGATTTCGGTATCCGTTCGGCCTTGTTGGTGCTAAAGAGTTCCGCAGCAGTCGGACCGGACCGGTGTAACATCGATCAGTGCTCCCCCTATTTCTGTGTTTTTCTTATTGTTCCCTCCTGACGGATTAAGCGGCAACTAACCCAACAATAACCATTCTAGGTCCCGTCTATTGTTGGGGAACACTGAGCTACAGATACGCTCATCTATGTTACACCGGTCTAACATCTGCCAGTGTTCCCCCATCTGCGAGTGTTCCCGCTCCTATTGTCTGACGGAATAAGCGGCGACTTCACAATAGACGACACACTGAGACATGTCGATCTGTCTGCCAGCGTTTTCCAAACAATAAGGGGACACGCTCACCCACAGAAACGCTGGCATATACAACGGCAGATATAACACCTGTTTTCATGTACATGATGATCACAGTACACAGGGCACATGGCTCTTCCGACCACCCTGTTGATCTTCATTTACCTTCCGTCTGTTAATAAGCAAAAAGTCAATCTCCAGAATTCACGAATTTTCGAGCCCAACCGGGGTCTTTTTCAAGTGGAACTTTACAATCTGAAACTCTAGAAAAGACTCACTTGGCATGACAGACTTCCGTCTGTCATGCCAACAAATAAGTTCGTGCATGTGTCGTCACCACATGGTGTGCACGCGTACCTAATGTTGGCCTACTTGGGCTTATTAGTCGGTCAATGGCGGGCATTACAAAACAGAATGCCCATCACCCATATTCTGAAAATTCAAAAAGTGATTGCCAACAACAGGCATTGGTCTTCGCAAAATATTCGGAAATTAAAATTGTTTAGAACTCCCCACGGCAGGAAACGAAATAACGCACTGGTGTTGAGTGTTGAATGTTCGTTTCAGTGTTCCGACCAAGTCTTTAATGCTGTGAAACTGGGGAGCATTTTCTCCCGATGTCATTAGGGCTACTCTTCTATGAGACCTGTCGCACGTTGTGGTGGGTCACTTCTGATGGCGCACAAAGTGAAAAAGATTTAAACAAGTGGGAGTTCTATCGCCCAACATCCACCAGTCGTCATCGTCGTCGTCGTCGTCATCGGCCATAATCATCCATCATCGTCATCATCCATCATCGATCATAGTCCTGGGGCCTTATTCACGAAGAGATCGCAAATATTTGCGTTGCGATGGGTTTGCGTGCACGCAAATTATGCGATGCGTGGTATTCATGAAGACCTCGCATTTGCCTTGCACATTTTTCGCAAAATACGGATCACACAAAATATGCGTGATCGCAAAATTACATTTTGACCGAGCTTTTTGCAGTCAGATCATTTTCCCGCTTCTATCCACTCGATGTTCACACCAGACTGAGATGTGAGTTGATAATGAAGCAGTTTCGAAGTCGCTGAATTGGGCGGCTCATGCCAGAGTGATGTGAATGGGAGAGGTAGGGATGCAAGTCCTACTTAGGGCCTACATGGACAATAGTCTGCTCAAATAGCCAAGTTATACCAAGGAATTATGCAATTATTGGTACCGGTAGTTATAATGGCAGCGTGAAACAGCATTGTTATCCGCGGTGACCTGTCAGAAATTTCTGGGCGACTTCTATTAACCGCACACACTTCCATGGCTGGGGGGGGGGCTGAAAACATTGGTTTCATGTATTCAATTATATTTTATCAAAACTTCATGGGTGCAACCCGGTACTTTCNGGGCTTCATGAATGAGAAATATCGCAAAAATGGCACTTTGCGTGCACGCAAATTTTGCGGGCCTTTCGTGAATAAGGCCCCTGGTTCCCTGACCTGCTATATAGTGGCGCCGACTGGTGGTGCGATACAGAGGTGACGAATCAGTGAAGTGCTATGACATTTACCAGAACGTTATAAAGATAAAGTCAGTGAGGTTGTCCGAGGTGCCCTGTCAGGTTGGTAAGGACCAAATCACAAGAATTCTGGCATTCTATGGTGAAGTGAAAAACTTGGAGAGACTTTGTCACGACGGTACAGACATATTTGATGGCAGGGTTCATGTGGATATGTCTGTTGAGAAAAACATCCCAAAGGTTCTGAATGTGGCCAGGAATGTACACATAAAGGTGGTCTATGATGACCAAAAAGACCCATGCAAAAACTGTGCTTCTACAACGCATTTCACAAACAGGTGCCCTAATCCCAGGCCCTGTTACATTTGCAAGCGGCTGGGGCATAATGGTCCCGAATGCCCAATAGCCAAAGAGTGTTTCCTATGTGGCAAAAAAGGCCACTTAAAGCGTAACTGTTGGGAAAATTCAAAGTTGCCAGCGACAGAGCAACCGAAACCAGCACTGACACAAAAGAACGATACAGAGAGAAAACAACAGGACAAAGCAGAACCCATCAAACCCGAGAATGCTGGTAACAACAAAGAAAAATCAGCTAACAAAAAAAAACAGATTCCATCGTGGATGTCTCCAAAGATGACGTTGATTCAGAAGACTCCGAACCAGAAATGACACCAGACATGATGAGGAAGAGGATTCGTGATTTGGAAGAATCTATCTTAAATAACACTGGCAGTATTTCAATTCCTAAAAGTCAGAGTACGCCAAATCAACAAAAAAAGAAAAAGAGGAAGAACAATCATTGGTAATGGATACAAAATAGTGTGATTTACAGACTCAGATGACTGTTTGTTTTCTTATTGAAGATGTACCGGTATATATTTTATTTTTTGCAAGATTTTCTATCTTTTTTACGTGATAGTCATAATTCAATAGCATGTGTAGTTCGACAATGTTTTAGATATGAAAAACAACTGATGTTTGGAAAGTAGAACAACTATGGGAATTGATAATTTTAACTGTTTTTGGAACAGCAATACCTCTACAGGGTGTATAAAAAAACGCAACAGTTGGTATTTTCCCCAATATCTATAAATCTAGGATGGATATGACAAATATACATAGGCCATATTAATCCTGTGGATCTTAGCTTCAAGTTGATACCATAGGCGCCTGAATAGAGTTCCGCATGGCCTATCAGGCACTGTAAAAACGAAATGGCTTGTAATCCAATTTGTTGCAGGGTTCGGATTTACCTGTCGCGGTGAGAAGAGCAACGTTTGCCAAACCATTTATTTTCCAGCATGATGGGCCATGAGAACTTGGCCATGACTGGGAAGCACAAAGTGCCATTAAAACATTACGTTTACATCTGTTGTTTTACTTTGCTGAGATCAACATCAAAGATGCTGTTACTTTGTTGACACAGAATAAATTATGTTTTTTATCTGTTTGTCTTTTAGTTCTTTATTGGAATAGTGTCAGCAGTTACGCTACCATCTGGGCATTGTCTCTGAATGTTATGCAATGAATAAGGCACAGAGTGTCAATAACAACAGGGCTCCTCGCCCTGCAACAAATGTAATTTTAGGTCATTTTGTTTAAACAGTGCTAGATCAGTGATGCGTAACGGTATTCCAACATGAATGGTGTCATTTTGAAGCTAAGATCAATACGCATCAGATGACCCACATAGATTTGCAATATCTGTCCTAGATTTTTAAACATTAAGGAAAATATCAACTGTTGCGTTTTTTATACACCCTGTAGAAGTGGAGGAACTGCTATTATGATAGACAAAGGTTCAGATTTAACAGTTAAAAAGGCATGCTATTGACATGAAGGAAGAACTACACTTCTAGAGATGGAATCGGGAACTTCTGATTTCAAAAGGTTAATTTTGGTAAACGTTTATGCCCCCGTTGATGGAAGTAAACAGAGGTTGAAATACTATGAGAACTTAGATCAATATCTCGAATCATATTTGAATAAGGTGGATGGGCCATTTGAACTGATTATTACTGGTGACTTTAATTGTGTCGTCGACCCCACAGACAAATCCAAATTTTCGATATCTCAAAAGAACCATCAAGTAGATATTTACTTTCCATAATGGGAAAATATAGTCTCTTTGATTGTTGGAGACGTCATAACGGTGATAGACGGCAATATACTTGGAGGCAACTAGACCAGAAAAACCCTAATAGAACTGTGGCTTGTAGGCTTGATAGGTTTTTAATGTCGAAATCTCTACTAGGTAATGTTGTTAAGTGCAATATCACCCCCAACATTTTGTCTGATCATTTACCGGTAGCTGTTAAACTCCAGTCACTAGAGGGTATTCAAAGGGGTAGAGGAGTATGGAAATTAAACAATTCTCTTCTAAGGGATAAACTTTTCAATAGGAACATTAGGAAAATGTGGGAAGAACACAGAATGTTAAAAACGAAAGATAGTGCTTTAATTCTAGAATGGTGGGAACAGGGAAAATATAAAATTAAAAGAATAGCCACAGATCGAGGGAAACAAATAAAAAATAGTGCCAATGGCACTGTGCCCGCTTGGCTTGAAGCACAGTGGTGGGAATCATCAGCAACCGCATAAAAGCCATTTAGGTACAAACATGCCAAATTGCCATATTAAAGCAAATCGCTCGTGGGGTTTGTTGACAGTTGTTTGTTGACATGTCCTCAAATCAAGCGCCGTTTTGAGAAAAAGGCGAAAGAAGGATTTTAGTTTAATGGGAAATGCATTAGACAGCCAAACTTTGGAGGCGTATTCTGCAAAATCTACCGCTTCGAAATCAATGTGAATAGTACAAAATGTACATTTTGACCGACTGAATTTGAAACTGTCATTAACCCATTTTAACAAATGTTTAATGGAACCTCGTCCCCAGTGTTTACGTTCGCATATGTGCACAGGTTTTGCATATGGCAGGAACACGGCTTTGCCTGGAGGCGAGATTCACTCTCTATGGGAGGTACCACCAAAAATGTAAACAAACCCCGCGAGCCATTTGCTTTAATCTCTTGACTAAGAACATGCAAACCATTAGAAAAAGAACCAATTTCGTAATTTCAGGCGAACTTTGACCTCTGTGACCTTGAAAAGTAGGTCAAATTAAAAACTCGGGTACTATATCTTATGTATCCTTATTACATATACCCATGAAAAAAAATTGACAAAAATCCATCTCTTGGTTATGGAGAAATATCACTTTCAGTGATTTTGGTTTTGGCCCCCTAGTGGCAAAGTCAAGAATCAGATTTCACCAAAAGTTTGTTTGTAAGTTGCTATAACCTAGAGGTACATGTGTACAAACTTTCAACATGATAGTTCAAACCATTATCAAAATATAGCCCTTTCAAATTTTTCACAAAACGCCCCCTGGAGGCCAAAATAGGAATCCAATCGTGCTCAAAATCGAACTCGACCTAGATCTTAGGCCCATATATAGACCCACGGAAGACCAAAAAGATTCGTCAAAAAACAAAGGCGCTAGAGCGCTAACAAACCAAAAGTTTACGGACGAAGCGCCGTACCGCCGTACTGACGTACGGACTAACGCACGACAGACCACCACTAAATGACCCCAACCACAGCATAAGCCCTGCTGGGCCTTGCGGCCAAGCGGGCTAAAAAGTGAGAGATATCACGCAAAAAAATCTCATGAATCAACTACAAAATTTAAGCGAGGAGTTTGATGAAAACCCTAATTGTGATACGAGTAAAAAAATTGTACATTTGAAAAACGTAATTGAAAAAGCAGAAAATCAGAAGTTAGAGGGATGTAGAGTTAGGTCTAGAGCAAAATGAACTGAAGAAGGGGAAAAACCCACCAGATACTTTCTCCATTTAGAAACGTCAAGAGGAAAAAGTAAAACTTGGACCTCGATTAGAAATAAAGACGGCACCATAACATCCAAAAATACCATTGCAAACATTTTCAATTCGTTCAGATAACTCCTTAAGGCTTTTGTGTTCGTCAGGCAGAGAACCACTAAGGAGGGTTATTACACTTGAGGTGTTAATTACCCGACTCAAGGATGTTTGTAATCACCCCGAGACATCAAAGGAAAGCAGGGGTTCCGACATTTCTGGAGCAAAGGAGCCGAAAAACGTAATGGTTTCGTAACCGCTGGGGATATTGATCTGAAACTTGGTACATGTATACCCCAAGGTCATATGACATATGACACCAAGTTTCAGTCCTATTCGATTCTTGAATTGATCTACTTTTCAAGGTCACATAGGTTAAAGTTCAAAATTTTGCTATTTGGTGGTATGTTTCGTAACTGCTAAGGCTATTGACCTGAAACTTGGTACATACAGAGCCCTATGTCAGTTGACCCATGACACCGAGTTTCAGTTTAAGTTTCGATTTGATTCTTAGCTTCGCCACCAGGTGGCAAAAATGAAAACTCAAATTTATGGAGCAAATATAGTGAATAGAGTGGGAAGAGGTTATTAACATAAATATTGCACATGACAGGCCTAAAGCCCTTGGTGAATCAAGACACATGTCAGATACGTGTGTTCCAGCCCGTTTGAGGCAGACTCGAAGTGGGCGCGTAGTCAAATCGCCTGTGCAACTTATCACTGCGTAATTGATGACGTCATCAGCTATGTGTACATGTAGGTAGAAACTTGTGAGATTGAGAATATCGCATTTCGCGAACATGCCAAATTGACATTACGAACGTGTTGAGATGCCGTTTAATATCGATGAAAATCGTGTGAATCTTGCCGTGTCGAGAAGTTTAGTGTTGACAGTTCGAAAATATAAGAATCATGTTCATCATATGTATCGTGATTGACATTGTGAGTTGATTGAATACAAAGATATACAGTCCTCAAAACATCCTTCGAGTGACATTACTCTTCAACGTGTACATGTACTTTATTAGACCACCCTTGGTTGGGAAGGGGTTAATAGGAAGCATGATACCGTGCAATCCTTGGTATTGGACCCCTAAGGCCTTGGGCGGTGGGAAGGGGTTAAATTTTAATGTTTCAAGATTGGCATACGATCCTTGGTGAATTGCGATATTATGTCAAATACTTTATTAGACCACCCTTGGTTGGGAAATTACCGGGGAATGGGTTAATATAGCATGAGACAATCCTTAGTTGGTATTAGACCCCTTGGGTGGAAAGGGGCTAATACCACATGTAGGCCTTCATTCCTTGGTGAATTGATAAGGAGCTTATTAGACACTATGGGATTGGGTGGAAGCAATTTATCATGTTGAGATTCTTGGTGAATCGAGAGCTCTAGGCCTGAGTGTAGGCCTACCTATTGACACCTTTCACATGAATTAATCCATGGTGAATTGAGCTCCCTATAGGGAGCTATAAAATCATCATTGCCATTCTTCTTGTTTGACTTTGACATGCATGTAATTCTATTTCTGTAACTCGTATTTTGGAATATGCCGAGGACTGGAGGCGTCGCACTTCGGCCAGACGTGTCTTCGGCAAAATTCGCGGCAGTCCTCGAATTAGGGGATTCCCCATTCCACACAACAATCTATAAAATAAAAAGTTTGCCCAGGTCAACGAAAAAATTGCCACACGAAAATCATATTTGCATGCATTGATTTTTTATCATATGGGCAAGAGTGTTGAGTTGTGGATATTTTTTCGAATTTGGCTGAGATTTCATGAGCACAGCTACAGTGGTTTTCGAGATTCGAGTGGAAGTTCATGGTCATGCCAATTGGTCCTTCTTTGTTCTCTCGCTACGATAGACGACCACAGACCTCTGACGTCATCAGAATCAACCCAGTGACGAGACTGCCGCCTTATTACTTATTCACTGTGAGTGCCGAGGGCAGAGCAGGCGATCAACTGTCGAAACTCCCAATGCCAGGGTCATTATTGATAATCATTGCGTGTAATTAGGTACTTAGAATGTAAAAAGAACTTACCTAGCGTCTCATTGTTTAGTTGTACTGTACTACTCCTTCGAAGTAGGCGATTGAACTGCTGAATGCAGACTCCAGGCCGTAGCTCACGTCTTATAGAACGACGATTAGTTCTCCAGTTAGATTTCGTTGGGAAGAGAGAAAGTCTGGCTGCAGTCGAGAAGTTCCGATAATTGTCTGGCGGCGGGTGGATGGAACAGCCATTATTATGGTTGTACGTGTGGTCCACTGTACATTTCCACTGAACACCCCCCCCCCCGCCGCCAAGGAGGCCATCTTTGCGTGTCCTCATACAGGAAATTTGACACTTCAGCGGCCTTATTAGAGGAATCTGCGCACTGGACCACATTGTTTGATGGTTTGTAGGTTTCACAAGGTGTTCGTCTGGTTTAAAACGTTAAATGTTTTGAGCATTACCAACTTTCGCTGTCATTTTAGTTCGGTTGGCCGCAGCTAGCGTTGCTCGCATTCAAGATTGCTGCTCCCACGAAAGCCTCATTCCTAGGCCTGTCAGATTGGAATGGAATGCTGTCAATATCAGTTACAACGTGCATAATCAACCATGACATGTGGGTAGGCCTAAGTGATCAGTGGGACATCAAATTGTACCCGGTATTCCCATTTATGACCTTACGCAACACCAACACACCACTGATCACTGGATTGACCATAATCTTTACCACAACATTCCATTGAAATCTGACAGCCCTGGATGTGCTCTTCTGTTGTGCCCCCACTTAAATAGGGGTCCAGAAATGAAGAAAATCACACATTTTATGCAAATATTTCAGCAAAACCAATATGTTTAGCAATGATTTTTCGATGAATGATAAATAACACCATTACTCTCCCAGTACAACAAACATTAGGGAACAATTTCACTGTTTTCATGCTGATTTCGGACATTTTGCAAACAACTGCAACATAATGAAAAATTAGTTGGGAAAATGGTTCCGAAAGTGAGCACCCCTTTGGTAGAATGGACCATATTTCAACCAAAAAATGGAAGTGGATGGATGTTTTGAAAAAGAATACTTTTCTATAGGATTCTATTGAACAACACCTCTAGTTTAACAAGCCATGTGAAATAGACCAATTCCGCCTCATACTTTTTGTCAAATTGCATTAGAAAATCCTGTATTTTAGCATTCTTCACATTTCTAAAGGCTTCATAATAACACTGGACTACTCATTTTCAACAGCAAAAAGGAAGCGTATGAACTATTTCCTTTTGGTTTAAAGTTGATATGTCTGCCTTTGTAGACACCTGAAGATGCCATATCCAGGTGAAATATTTCATTTCCGTTACTTATGTGACCGTAGGAAGGGTTTTTCCTTAGCCACCTGTACATTGACTGTACATACGCTGGGCATGACCGTAGTGTCATGGCCGCGCCTGCGCACTGTCGATGGTAGCGAAAGTTGGTAATGAAAAATATTAGGTCACCAAGGAAAATTCTTGTTTAATGCGTCCGATCTGACAAATAGTCTGATATTTGGCGAATCACGCCAGAAACACAGAAACTGATGACGTATTTACCCAGATTAAAGAGTACTCTTCGAGGCAACGTCACAGAGACCGAGTGAATACGCAAATTAAGTTCTATTAAGTTTCTAAGAATGGAGATGTAGACTGCAGTAAAGTATGATAATTGTATTGTCCGCAATGCGGCCCAATTAGAGTGCGGAGAATTGTCACGTGGATTGGAGAGCACAAATTGAATAGATCCTTTGTGTTCTAGAAGACGTGAGCTGTGAATTCCAATGATGATAACGTCAGACACTGGCAAATGATACGCTGGCGCAGAAGGCGCGGAAATTCAAATACCCGTTTTTTTATTTTGTTGAATAGCGCACCCTTGTGAGCAGATCTGACATTAACTTCTCTTTGCACTGATGTAGAAAATATCAACCTATCTATCACATCACATTTTGTCTACATATTTATCATAGGGGCTGATATATTGCGATATTTCATTTTACGCAAAACGCCCCCTGGAGAGCCTAATAGAGGTCATATCGCGCTCATTTTTTTTCCAAAGAGAGTTCACCCAGTGCTACCTTCAGATGAAATTTGGAGTCTCTAGCTATTACGGTTACAAAACGTCGGGCATAGTTTGACAGATGGAGTGACTGCAGGACTGACAGACATTTACCACTTTACCTATTCGACTAGCTCAGCTGACCTTTGGTCAGCTGAGCTAATAATAATAATAATAATGGTGAGTTCTTATATAGCGCTTCATAGCGTATTACGCTCTCTAAGCGCTTCACACATTATTACCCCAGACTATGAATCAGAATCCGTTCTGAAGAAATCAAAGGGCAGCCACGGAGAGTGCCACGGCTGGGGATCGAACCCGCGACCTTCCGATCACGAGTCTACAGACCCAACCATTATGCCACCACAATATATATTAATCACAGTTTTTATGTCTTGGGGGGGGGGGGGTTGTCGCAACAATAGGCAAACAAAGTTCATGATTACCACTTTATGAATGATTTTTAATTTTTTCTCCAGATACATGCATGATGATGAATGTCACCTTTTCTGTGGACAGCTCGATGGCCTGGCCTTCTTGGCGGCGGAAGATGTTCCAGTCGGAATGACGCATCTGCAAGACACTGCCCCAGCTGACACTGAAGAACTAGTAAACTACTTCGACTCGCAATACGTAAATGACACATATCGAGAAAGACGTGACAACAATGGAGTTCATGTTTTTGTTCATATCCGGAGAATACCACCGTGATTCCCACCTCGCACTTGGAACGTGCTCGAAGCGACTATAAACGGCGATCCAAGGACCAATAATGCCTGTGAAGGTTGGAACAACAGATTCCAGAACCTTGTTGGACACTATCACCCATCAATTTGGCGGGCTATTCGGTCTTTGCATCTTGAAAGAAGTGTTGCCCACACCACGTTAGTGCAGCACAACCTGGGAAACAAGCTTCAATCCCGCATACGAAACGAATATAGGCAAATGCAGACCCGCCTCAGAAACCTTTGCCTTCGGTATCCAGATGGTGGAGTGAATTTGAATGATTTTCTGCGAGGAGCTGGGCATAACATTCGCCAGGGACAGCAAAAGTGGACTGTGAATAGACTTCGCAACTGAAAAATCTACGTACATGTATTTTATTGAATTGAAGTGTGCTTAGATAGATTTGATGATTTGGCGACAGTTATATTTTACTGTGATATGTAGTGCATTCGATTTGCAACCTTTGGTCAATTCGGGAAATTTCATCGTCTCATCATAAATGGTTTGTCGTACATAACTGAACTGCAATGTATTTTTTATAGCTTGAGTATGTAGTGTGAGCAACTGATTAATGCATTTTACCATGTTGAAGCCGGTTGGAAGCTTTTTTTGATATATTTCAATATTGTGTGAAATATCGTAAGAGTTTACATGTATCACACTGGGTGAGGTCAAATCTCAAAGTTAACTAAGTGTTAACCCCAGGTGTTAACTATTAGTTATGATAACCCCAGGATTTGACCTTGCAGCAAGAAGATGGGTGTGCTGGCTCTGTGTTGTTCTTCGCTTTGGAATACTGTACCGTAGTTGGAACAGATTCACTGAATCCAAATTTCCAGGCAGTTAAAGAAGTGTCAACTAGGTGTTAACTTAGTGTTAACTAAAAGTTAATCAGTAGACAGAGTTAAGGGTTCAGGTTAACACTTTTTTCCAGGGTTACACTTGGGTAATCTTGGTGTCAGGGTTAACTCTGAGATTTGACCTCACCCACTGATTTAATCGCATACCGAAACTAATAAAAGTTGAAGAAATATTTTTTAAAATCTTATCTGTCCCCCACCCCACCGCACCCCCGGCACACCTGGCCACACACTGGTGAGGTCAGGTGTTTGGTGTGTTACGTGTTACAGGTCCTGTTACAGATTCTGTTAACAGAACCTGTTAACTTCAGCCCTAAACATGGCGCCCAGGTTAACAGGATGTTAATAACCTGTTAACATGGTGTTAACAGGGTGCTAACAGCATGTTAACAGCCTGATAACATCGGGTCTTTCCCTTGGGTTTTCCCCAGGGTTTTTCCTATTTGATGGCGGCTACATGTAACAGATCTGAGACTTGACCTCATGAATCAGTGACAGGAGCTTAACCTCTATCGGTTAGTGTTAAGGAATATATCAAAAATCACCAATCAAAGGGAAAATACTCCTTTTTAGGCTAAAATTATTCTTTTGCTGTTCTAAGATGTTTTGCAAAGTTTGGTGTAAATCGGCAAAGGAGTTCATTAATTATAAAGGAAAAATATCTTAACAGAATTGGAGGCCTGAGATTAACTCAACAGTTTCTGTTACAGTGACATGATATGTTAACAGATCTGTTACAGATTCTGTTTGGTTAACAGATTCTGTTTGGTTAACAGATTCTGTTGTGTTAACATGGTGTTGACAGGCTGTTTAGCTTGGAGGTCACGTCTTCGATTATCTTGACAGATCTGTCAACAGATCTGTTAAGTTAACAGATTCTGTTGAGGTAACCAGAGACTTGACCTCACCCACTGGCTTCCCATGTACAGTCTTGTTAAAAAATAAAAAGGCAGCAGATTATCCTTTGCGTCTCAGCTAATATCGATGGCTTCAACCTCTACATGTGTCATGTTATGCCCTATAATGTTCTTAAAAAAATTAGGGTTTCTGGCAAAATATCACTAAAATACCACAATCACAGTCTCAGGACACAACGAAAGGGGCCAGTGACAGTATATGTGATTTACGGTATCGGCAATATCATACATATACGCAGTGGAACCTCTCTATTAAGGACACCCCTTGGACTGACAAATGCTGTCCTTAATTGAGAGGTGTCCTGACTACAGAGGTCAAAATTGAAAGAAATGGTCAATTTGGGACTAAACTTTGGTGTCCTTAATAGAGAGGTGTCATCCTGGCAGAGGTGTCCGCTAAGGGAGGTTCCACTGTATGTATCTAGCACCACCATCCTTGATGCTGGACAATGCAGACATCACCTTCAAACACTGTTCGCAAACTAAATCTTCTTCGACTGCACCAGCTTCCAGTTTGCTATTGCATTATAGGCCTTTGCAGTCAACATCAGTCATGCTGAAGGGGTAGTTGTCGTCCTGGGTACACATAAAGTGTACCCAGGTTCGATGTCGTCAAGTGAAATTGTACCCTGGGTCCACTTTCTTGTTACAAACTGTATCCAGGTTCTGATTCAGAGGCCTAGGGACGAGCTCATTCTCAAGATTTCGTGGGATACGTGAATTAGCGTGTGTTGGTTCCAGGATCCTGTTGCTATGACCCCCGGGCTATGACCTTGGAGGAATTATACTGACAGAAGGAACAGCGAGCTACATGTAATTGCCCCTCTATAATCCCTTTTTCACACCTCCCCAAACAATGGAACACAAAGGCCCGCAGTGTTTGCCCAGCAAGCTATGACACATGATCAAACAAACCCATCATGGCCATGCCCAATGGCACATGCACATGTACATGTAGGCCTACATGGAAATGACACGTTTTCTTGTCTAGCTGGCGAGCTGATTAACTTTCTTTGTAACCATCCGAGGTTGAAAACTGTCCAGCTAGTCAAAAATAAAATTCTTTCAACTTCTCTTCTTTAGCTTTTTGCACGGCCACCTTGCAGGCACAATATCAAGTGACTTCACCGAGAACAACCTCGCCCCGAGGTCTCTAAATCAGAACCTGGGTACAGTTTGTAACAAGAAAGTGGACCCAGGGTACAATTTCACTTGACGGCATCGAACCTGGGTACACTTTATGTGTACCCAGGACGACAATAACCCCTTCAGCATCAGTCATGATGGATACAGGAGCAGCAGGAGCTATATCACAACATGTACTAGTATGTTAGAATACGACCTATATTTGTACAGTTTGATTATGAACAAAATAAAACATTTTGGCTTTTAATTAAATGTGCATCTTATATTGAGCTTTCGAATTCTAATGTTAGAAACCTATGACACCTTGATCCTGTCTATAACCTCGCCCATCAACTGAACTTTACATTCCACTTGATAATTTCTCAATCAGTCAACTTTGCCGTAGCCCCCAACTTCTATAAGGGCGGTCTTCAAATTGACTGGTAAGTCAATTTCTAGTTTTACCTGGGTTTTGGCTTGGTTGGGGGTATCAATTAGGTGCACCCAATAATCGAGAAGCAGTGTGGCTGAAGGATGCTCTCAGTCGAGGACACGATTAGGCGTTTTAAGAGTTGACGGGTATAAGGTGAAGAGTCATTTGACTGGCAGTAGTGTAATTCCGCCGTAGGCCTTTGACTAGTAAGGGACCCTGGTCGGTGTCGCCGGTGTCTCCCAGGTATTTTAGGAATATTGTGAGCATGAGTAAGAGGACATACGTCGGGCATAGTATGTACATTAAGTGAAGGCGTCTACATGGGAGTTCAGGTATGGCAATGACATCGATGACGATGTATAGGTTTTATTGGACTTGAGCCGGAAAGAGGACAACCTGGACAACATGCGACTTTTGCTTCATTGTATAGTCCTGGAAGCAAATGCGACAGGAACACCGCAGGGTCAGCCTATTGCGAGAACATCGTCTGGGGGTAAAGGATCCGATACGAAGAAGATGCCGGCGGCGACAGCGGCGGCGCCGGCAGCAGGATCGGCGGCCGATGCTAGTAAGACGGGGGATGCAGGAAAACCCAAACGCGTAAGTGCAAATGGTTGGTTCACATAGCATAGAAGTATTTTGTGTTTGGCCTGTTGGGGAAGGGTTTTAGATGACTCCTGAACCGGCGCGGCAGTGATGACAGTGATCATTGAATGCGGCATGGCTGAATAAAGGGGAGAGTTACTACATACGAAATACGTCGGTTTCACGGCGTTTTTGTCCATTATAACAGCAAATTCAGACATAAAATCGAAATTGAAATTGAGAAGGAGGAGGAGATACCCCTTTCCTGGTGCCCGTTGATTGAACTTTCCAGGGAGGTTTTGAATATTCCTGAAATTGAGCGTTCTTCTGTAGACCTGTCTTAGTCTGTTTTGGCCGGACAGTTCAACAGGCCGTTGCCTTCGTCTGCTAAGAAGGGTTTGATTTTACCCCCGGACGCTGTTATCAAGGCCTCTTCGGAATCAGTCAGAAACCCAGGATGCAGACTTCATCTCCGTCTGAGGCTAAGGTGAGTAAGATATCTGCGTTTAGGAAGAGGCACAAAGAGCAGCATCGGTGGCCTAGTGACATTCAATTTGGCTAACCCCAGGAAATGGATGGGGCGGTTTCTTCTTATATAGCATCAAGCCTAGGTGAACAGGGAAAGAGCGGCCAATTCTTTCCCCGCAAGTTGTTTTCGGAGAAGAATGCAGATATGGCGCCGAAGGAAGTTGATCATGACGTGCGTAGGCTACCTCCCACCGCTTAGTCTCTCATTGCTCCTATTTTCTAGCTGGTTTGTCAGCTGGCTTAGGTAGATCTGGAATATCCCAGGACGGCGACGTGGGGCCTTTTCTTAGTGGCTTAGCCACTGGTCTTTGGCGCATCTGACGGTTGGAGCCTCTGCAAAGTGTGTCAGATCCCGTACGGAGATTTACTTGCGTGCTATGAATCTCCATGATACAAGGGCCCGGACAGAACTGCTCAAGATTTTCCCGTTGTCGGATGAGCTTTTCAATAAACAGGTCGAGAAGATCACCCATGATTCATCAGAGATCGTTCGTGACATCAGGAAGACTGCGACGAATTATGGTGTTCTGTCACACACTGGACAGAATCGTCAGTGAAAGAGAAATTCCGATGATTGTGCAATTTAGAATTGATTGAAATAAATTCTAGGGATAAATTAAAAGTACTCTGAGGTGCTTTTTGCATTGATTATGTCCAGATTCAGGTAGTACTTTTTAGTCTAGAATGAATATCTGCGAATGGATTATAGGCCCAACAGTAGGCCCATAACAAATCTAACTCCTGTTGGAGAATTTAAAAATTAATAAAGGCCTACAATAAATTTAATCCCTCAACGAGACTTTTAAATAATCAATTGAAAAACTTCAAAGTCACTGCCTAAGTAAGTAGGATTGAATGTGGGTTAGTCATTTTCAAAAAAGGTAAAATCTGGACATTCGCAAATAAGGCGAAATGGAAAGTGGTGAAGCGGGAAAAGGCGAAATGGGAATAAGGTGATAAGGGAAAAGGCGAAATAGGAATATGGTGAAACAGGAAAGGGCGAAATGGGAATAAGGCAAATGGGAAAAAGAAGGCGATTTGGGAAAAGGCGAAACGGGAAGACACTGCTGATGATGCTACTGCCGGTGTAAAAAAAGACTGTATTCTCAACGAAATGCGATATTTTCACGGGGTGTCCAATTACACCCAACCTTCGAAATAATGCACGATTTATTCGAAGGGGCCTGCCCTTATGAAGTGACGATATTCATGAACAATTTATTTACTGATCGCTTTTTGACTGTTTTCCTCCAGAGGTTGAAGTCGTATACATACGATCGTAAAAACAAATCATCCATCCTACCCAACTGAGGCATCGTTAAGGAATATTTCCGATCACGGTTTGGGGCAAAAGGCGGTTTTATGTGGTGTCTCGTCAGGAACCTACTAGCTACGCCGACGGGAATGCCCACTATGAATTACTACTTCTTCTCTTGAGGTGTATGGAGATTATCCTTGCAACAGCTATACCCAAAGCCGAGGACGCATACGTGAAGCACCTCATTGAACACCACCACATGCACTTCAAGAAGTTGTTTGAGACATGAGGCTCATCAACAAACATCTCCACGATGAAACACAACCCCATCTGTATCAGAATGTCTGGACCCAGCTCCGATGGCGTGTATGAAATACGAACTCAAGCATAATTTTGGCAAACGATTGGCGCAGGTCACCTGCAACTTCAGGAGCATTGGAAAACAAATACCAGCTTCGGCAATGTGTAGATTGGATTGGACCATCAGGAGGTGTACGTTCTGGCTTTGAATGCTCTGGGGGAACTCCCATAAAAATCCATCTGAGTTTGAGTTGCCCAGAGGTAGTTTGCAGAACTTTAAAAATGACTCCCGAGGAGGAAGTATTTGTGGCGAACGGAGTGGTATTATTTGGCACGAAAAAAGTATCAACCAAACACCTGCTTGATAGTTGACATGAAAGAGGACAGTGAAGAACCTGTGTTTGGAAGTATACACTACAGCACACCGTACATGTACCGTAGTTGTGCTGAATGGGTCAATGTCGTCCTGGTATACCTTATTTTTACCCATGATAGTCTTTTGGGTAATCATTTTCTTTACCCAAGACGAGCCTGGGTAAACATAAGGATCCTTAACTTTACCCAGCTTGGACTTCCTAGCGGTCCCTTCCTTCCTGCGGGGGCGCCACCGTCTACACTTCTTCTTGTAAGTGGATATATAAGGCCTTTAATTCACCTTTAACTGCCACGAGCGCCACCCAACGTCTCCTCCGTGAACGAATCCAAATCACAGCTAAACGTCTCTGTTTTGTTAAAGAACATCTTTGTTTTGTTAAAGAACATCTTTGTGTCTAAAAGCACGTCTGATTTTGCAACCTACGTCTCTGTTTTGTCAACGTCTACTTTTTGCGGATATAACCTCCCATATCTATTGGAGCCGTGCGTCACTTCCGTTCTGACTGTACTTCCGTTCTGAGTTAATTTTGTACCTTGTTCTCGCTTAAAGGAGCACGGTATTGCCACTTTTTCTCGACAGTCGGCGCCACCGCGCCACTCTGCAACCCGAGAGTCTAACGACGTTTCGGCGAATGACCCGATTTACTGCGTACATTTTGTAATGCATTTTTGTAGTTCGTCTTACTGCCGCTAGGTGGCTCCCTCTACGTCGGCAGTCAAATAGCGCATTTGAGATCCAATACCGTGCTCCTTTAATTTCGTAATTCGTTCTGAGTTAATTTCGTAACTTGTTCTGAGTTTATTTCGAAATTTGTTCTCGTCTTAATTTCGTAACTTGTTCTGAGTTAATTTCGTAATTTGATCTCGTCTTAAGTTTGTATTTTGTTCTGAGTTAATTTCCTAACTCGTTCGGAGTTTCTGTAATCTGTTCTGGCACGTACGCGCGGTAGTATCCATTCCATGGACTGAGTCCAAATGGACTGAGTAACTTGGACCGAGTGCCAAAATGCGAAAAATGCAAGAAACAAGCATTTTGGAAATAATATGAAAGGATACTGCCTAGGTACTGTTAAGACTAGCACTCCCCCTCATTTTTCTCCACCAAAAGCGTACGAAAGCAACAGAATAAGCAGAAAAAAAGCGAGTTTAGTGAGTTACGTTCCACTTACATTCTGCATTTTGGAATCAACACTTCTGGGTATCGGTAGGCCTATTTCCAGGAAATATCGTGGGATGAGGTAGCTCCAATTCGAGTGCAGAGGGCAGTATTGGATTAGACATCTGGGCCCAAATTTTCAAAGCTGTTTTAACGCTAAAATGCATTTTAGTCCAGCACTTGCATGCCTATAAGCATGCAAGTGCTGGACTAAAATGCATTTTAGCGTTAAAACAGCTTTGAAAATTTGGGCCCTACTGTCTACACTCAGGCGTAGCCGGCATGCACGGCCTGTTTCATGTTTGTATAGAAGCAACCTTTGGAACGAGGTTGCAAAATTCCCAGCATCGCATTCCGTGAATCGTTACCTCGAAAGGCGTGCCACATGACGTGACGTCGTCATGTTTTGTTACTATTTATAGACTGAGTGCGGCGTGCTATTGGTTGATGTAACTTGGGGATTTCAGGTCGCCTCAGCGAAGAACAACATTTTATAGTTTTGTTTTTCTTAACTCTTTTCAAGTTCTACATATTGAAGATAACCATTTCTTACCAATTTATGGTGATAACATTCATTGTTGTTGTTAAAATCTTTTTTGGCACTCAGTCCAAGTTACTCAGTTCATTTGGACTCGGACCATAGAATGGATACTACCCGTACGCGCCATGGTATGATTTTGTATTTTGTTCTGAGTTAATTTCATAACTTGTTCTCGTCTTAAGTTTGTATTTTGTTCTGAGTCAATTTCGTAGCTCGTTCCGAGTTTCTGTAATTTGTTCTGGCACGTAGGAGCCACGGTAGAATATACATGTTTCTCCCATCCATTATTCAAGAAGCAGGACACCCATTTTGGGTCCCATATATTGTGCAATATATATTGTATCGCGGGAAAACCGCGTTATGTAGGCCTAATCGACGCTTAATTCATTGAATGCAATTTCCAAGGACATCAATTTCAATATTATTACGTTATGTTCACCGTGATTTCTCCAGGATCTATGAGCCTCTCCTGGACAGGGGGAAGGGAGCCTCCCTTCACCTTCAACGGGTCAGACTCACTAGGTGCTGAAGTACATAAGATCTTAAGCAACAACAGGCCAGGTTATCTGTGCACATTAATCAGAGGCAACGACACTAATTACAGTTATAGGCCTATGTAATTTCTAATTTGTTACAAAGTCCACCATTTAGTAAAATGGCATATGGCAAAAACAATTTTTCCTATCAAGCAGCCAAGATTTGGATAGTCTCCCCCAACATATTCGTGGGTGTAGCAGTTTCAGTGGTTTGAAAACTTTATTGTACACTTGGAATGGTAACTTGGTGTTAGCGCTAACTTTATGTTAGACGATATCAGCAAATATCATGCGACCGAGCAGGTGCAAACTGAAAATTTCAGTTGCAATAACATCCGTGGATGAGCAATGATGTTGTGATACCAGTTTCAAGTCGCTTACTGTGGCAGATCTCCCGATATGTCAAAATATCAAATTTGATGTAACAATTATTATATCATTATGATGCTGACACTGGAGAATAAATTTGTTGATGCCAGTATGTTGCCAAGGGCCATAAACATAGGGAAGGAACTTGTTACTAGTGCTCTACCTGGCGTCGGAGACAAGTTATTCAAGAAACAAAAGTGTGACAGACAAAATCTCAACTTTTGATATATCAATTTCACCATGAACCAGGTATCGGAGACTGGAAATTTTTATTCCATCTTGTAGCTCAGGTCATGAAACCTGGGGGTAGGTCACATTTCTAGGTCTGTAGCTCTTGCAGGAACAAAGTTACAGGTGTGACAGACTGAACAGACAGGCACACAGACAGACAGACAGACACCACGACCAAACACAATATGGTTTCCGATCTTGAGATCGGAAACCAAATTTACCAACAATAGTGGCTCGAGGAAGGTATTTAAGCGGGTAGGAGTGCAATAACACTACTCTCAGCATGATGGCAACAGCACTGGCGAAGAAGTTCGATGGTGAGGATGTGCAGGCCGTCTACAAGAAGGCTAAGATTGATTAAGGCAGACTGGGCAAGAATGGTTGATGACCGGACTTTTCAGTGGATGCGATGTTTTTGTGGAACCCACAGTTTCCCCATTAACTTGCTGTTCGCCAGCATTCTTCCGTTAACTGGAGCACTCTGTGAACCAAAGTGCCGTTTTTCAACATCAGTGGAGGATTTCGTGACGAACGCGAACATATTGACCATTGCCGTTTGCGATACGGGCAACGGCAAAAGCCAGGTTTTGTCATCCGGTCTGCAAATGAATTATTCCGACAGGAAACAACTAAACCTCTGTTGTTAGAAGCCTACACGGCAGCAGGGGTACGTTCTCACCAGCGAGACACCAACGGCTATGGACTTATTGCAGGTGACGAAGGAGCTAGAATAATGGCGGAAATTAATCGAAAGCAAAGCCGAGGGGAATCCGAAAGGGCTCTTCTCAACAAAATGTGGATGGGCGAAGGAGAGAGTATTTGGCCGGTGGCGTGAAAGGTTTTCATCAGACGGGAATGTGCATGTGTATCTTGATACAGCCTGAACCACTTTTAACGGAAATGCTCAATACGGGAACGTCGGACGGTTTTTGGGACAGGATGATCATATTTGCAGCTAAACCCGAAATCAGCACACCAGATCAAAGCCGAGCATACTTCAATCAGTTGAAAACCTCGCGTCTACCGAATTTGATGCCCGTTCTCCACGAAAAGGCGTTTGATGCGGTTCGCGGGGAATTTGCTGAGTACGTCACTGACAAATATGCATCAGAAAGTAAGTATCATTTTTTAATTACGTACTTTCATCCACTGGGCGAAAAAAGTCCTGTCCGGATCAGTGTGACACCCCAATCCGCACCCGTGTCTACACCCCAATACGCATCTGAGTGATACCTCTACCCTGATCCGGGTAGCGAACTTTTTTTTCCTAACCGATATATCCATTACGACCAACTTTTTTTTCCTAACCAGTATAGCAAAACCTAATCCTAATCCTAATCTGAACCCTAATCCTAATACTACTCCCAAAACTAACCCTGACCCTAACCCTAACCCTTACCCTTACCCAATCATTAACCTTCTATTCACTTCGTTAAGTTCGTTTCGTAATGGATATACTGGTTAGGAATCTATACTGGTTAGGAAAAAAAAAATCCGCATCCCGGTAGGTAGGTCTTTCCGTAGCGTGTTGGTAAGCTGCCCTGCGTATAACGCCTCGTCTTGCCAATTGGTCAATTATCCCGTCTTGGGTGAGGCGTAATCTGGATTATGACAGCTCACAATGGCATATTTGCGCAGTCTTAAATCAGTGAAACCTAATTAAACATGGATTATGACACCTACATTACCGAGTGTGTACATGTACTTGTATGTGTACAAGTGGCGTTTCTGATGTACCCATCTCCTCCGAATGCTATAAAGATTCCTGAATTAAAGCAATGTAGATGTATTTAGTGTATGTTAAATGCACTGCTTATCATGANGAATCTCACGCCGGGGAAAAAGCTTGGCTGAATATGTGAACGCAGAGATGGCTGCCCACCCCTACGAAAAATCGACGGCGACCACGCAATAGGCCTACCTAGCGATCGCGATGAAAAAAACAGAAAGGTAAAAGAAGAACAAACAAAAAAAACACTGAGTCAAGGCAAAGAAAATTTATACGCCCCGCGTATCGAACCCGTGACCTTTTGCTCTGTGGGCAGGTTGCTATGCCACTCGGCCACGGTGACTATGCACCGTGCGAGGCGCTGATATGCACGGGTGTATTGTATTCAATGCTAATACCGTCTGCCCCAGCGTACACCATGAAAATTCGGTGGTCTGCCCCAGCGTACTCCAGCTGGGTACATTTCTTGATATTTCTCCACACTGGACATACTTCGACGCATGGAAACGATTGAAAAATAATCAGAATTTACCGTGTTGATGCCATGCTGAAGGAATCCGTCCCTGATCCACGGCGAACCCTTGCAAAATGGCAAAATCCATGTGAACATGGGGTTATGCGTGTATTTTGTGTGAAATAGACTCGAATACGGAATAATTTCGCGATAAAGGCAATCATAATGGAAGGGGCATAACTCGACATTGTTATATGAGGTTATTAAAGTTCATAACATTTTAAACTGAAGGAGTAAGCGACGATTTTCTGATGCATCGTCTGCTCGAGTGTGACGTGCCGGAACTTCTTCCCCAGCGTATCCCAAGATTTGAATAGCCACACTGGTCTTCAGACCAAATGACCCAAAATATTGTACAATACTATTGAATTGATTGTGCCCGAAACATTTTTCAATAACATTGACTCAATATTATTGACTCAATAATATTGCACGTGGATAGGCCGCTTTAGTCTTGTGTAAAAATCATTCAAGCGTGACAACACATCTGGTCACAAGAACCCATTGTTCCACGGTGACCAGAAATGCAAGTTACACAATGTCGAAGCTCTGATGTTTGTGGTCACAGGGCCTTTTTCCTGATCAAAGGAGGCATGTGGAAGGGCATGCGGGGATTGCTGGTGATAAATGTGTTGGACACCTCAGCTTCAATAAAAGTATCCATTTTGTCGATTTCTTTCTTGTTAGTCATTTGACCTGTGCAAACCTGGAGTAGCCATACATTGTGTAACTTGTATTTCTAGTCACCGTGGAACAATGGGCTCTGGTGACCAGATGCGTTGTCACACATGAATGATTTTTTCACAAGACATAGTCAACGTCCATAGGAATAGAATGGTACCATTTATTTTTCAGTACCTATCATAAACTTTGTATAGTAGGCCAAGAAATTTGGAGGAACATTTTTTTTACTCACCCTGATTGGTGATGAGTACCGTGCACACAACACATACGATGTAGGCCTACATCATCATCCACACTCTGCCATGTCCGCTGACGCCAAGTGACGGCGTGCATGCTGTGTATTGATCGACTGACCGGCTGCGCGAGACTACACCTCCAGTTACGATGGTGCATCTTATAAGGTGCTTACCTCAGGCCGAAGAAAAAGTAGTTCCATTATGCTGCCCAGAGGGGTAGAGAAACAAATACCGGTTAATCCTTTATCACCCGGAGAACACGTGTTCAGCATGGGGAAGTTTGAAATTAATACGTCTTCGGGAATTTCCCTGTCCCATTACCGGCCTTTGGCATAATGATGGGGGCCATAAAAAATTGACAAGCCAACACAGATGTTTTATTTACTAAATTTCTATCTCCTGACGACGGTCATATCCACCGAGTTTCATTTTCTTCTGAGATGTTTCAAGGGACAGCAGCGCGGGTAAGGATCTGCAAATCTTTGTCATGGAATGGAATACTCACTGCCCTCAACCATATCAACTCCTAGCGGCAGCTACAGGATACAATGTTAAACCAACAGTGGGAGGAGTTCATATCAATGCGCAGGGAGGATGATTGATGATGCAGACGAATACATATTTTGCACCAAACTTGAAATATTCTGGATATTAACGTCAACAAGGGTAGCCATTATTTTTCAGTGACTCTTATTAAGAAATGGCACTGGTAGTTGAAATTATTTGTATTTCACTAAAATTTCCACCTACCCTTTACAGGGTGGGCAAAAAAAGCGCAACATCCACCTTTTAAATCTCCAAGGAGGACCAGGTTTTACTAGAAAGTGACCAGGCCATTATGAGCCCAATAATCCCTATTACAGGGTATTGTATTTCATTCAAAACTGGAATGCAGGCACTGGCCCAGTTGTGGCCTGACGCCATGCCTATTTCAAGTTCAAAAACTGTCACGAATCAACCTTTTATCTGTGAATGCATGAGAATGCATTGGAATGCAGCTAACTTCCACAACCTGTTTGATGTTAGAGTGTTGCAAGAGTGACATAATTACGGTTACATGTTATGGCGTAATGAACCAGATGACTGTGCCTAATAATAAACATGTGGTTTTCATTACATAAGGGTCACACGTGAATAAAATCTTGTGGTCAAAATTGAATATTCCATTTCCTCACTTGGCATTCCAATGGTCCACCTCTAGGTTGAACTAGACTTTTGTGCGCTGATCAAATGCCATACTGGCTTTAAAAGCTCAAAAGGGGACATCACTATTTTCGCATTTCAGAAAGAGGAATGTGAAGTGTTGTACAACACTGTTTTGAACACAGATTATAGCTCTTTCATGGTGTCAGCCAAAGATGGTCAGCCATGACACTGGCTGCCGAGGGTTGTGTAACATTATTATTTGCGATCACGCCATTACAGTTTAGTGACAAGAGGTCAGCCAAGTACCTTTGGCCAGTTCAATGTGAACAAGATGACATTGTAAATGTCGAATGGTTCCCGATGTACAGGTGCTTCTACCGGTACATGAATGGTACATTGATAGAGATCAAGGTACGTTGATAGAGGTCAGATGAAAAGGTACGGTAAAAAAGGTACCGGTAAAAAGGTAACTAGGTAGGCCTACCGGTAATAGAGGTACTGGGTAAAAAGGTACTAGGTAATAAAGGTACTAGGTAACAAAGGAACATCATGCCTCTGCCTGTACCTCTACCACAGGCAGAGATATTTCAAATTATCACGTTTGACCTTGACCTTGACCTCTGATCATCAAGATCGTTGCATAATCGAAATGGGCATCATCAATAATCTAAGTTTAGGTGATATCATGCCTCTACCTCTACCACAGGCGCAAATATTTCAAATTACCACGTTTGACCTTGACCTTGACCTCTGATCATCAAGGTCGTTGCATAATCGAAATGGGCATCATCAATAACCTAAGTATGGGTGATATCATGCCTCTACCTCTATCACAGGCGCAGATATTTCAAATTACCACGTTTGACCTTGACCTTGACCTCTGATCATCAAGGTCGTTGCATAATCGAAATGGGCATCATCAATAACCTAAGTATGGTTGATATCATGCCTCTATCTCTGCCACAGGCAGAGATATTTCAAACTAGAGCTGTGAAATTGACTTGACAGTCAATTTAAAGACCGCCCCTACTGAATTCTCAGCAGAGAACTTTGCACCATCTATTCAGGTCACCAGAGTACACTGCATGGCACTGTTCTAAGTGGGTTGAGGTAATTAGTTCAAGGTTTTCATTGATGCTGGAAGAAAAATAAATCATATGCTGTTCCAAAAATAGCCTGGACTGGGGCATACATGAATGCAGTAATTAGGTCAGGAGATAAGATTTCCTGGGAATGCTCATTGCTCTAGTGACCTACCCGGATACACAGATAAGAGCATTCGCCTGATTTGGGTTTTAAACAGCAAAAATCTCAACAAATAACACTTTATTCATTTTGAATCAAGCCAGGAATCGAACTTGATCTGTCTTTTGTTCACATCTACATATCTTGAAAGTTTCGTGGTGATAGACAGCTTAATTCGTGAGTTATCCATCTGAAACCAAATGTTGATGGAGAGAGAGACATTCAGAGAAAATCAGCAAAACCAATGAAGACCGCCCAACTGTGAGGTTGGGCGGTCTTAATTATCAAGTTTGATATATCAAAATCTCACGATATCTTAATCACCCGGACACGTGAGGCTGAGAATTTTAACACAGTCCAGTCCTTTGATAAGCAGGCATGAACTAAGACTTGTTTCATGTTGCTCAGTTGACAATATGGCAAGTTATCTCAAAATATCAAATTCGTGATATCGATATCACCATGACCCCAACATCTCAGATCAAAAGTAATCAGTCCATTCGATTCCTAGGGTATGAAAACCTAAGGGTACAACTTGTTTCTGTTGCTCTAGGTGTTAACGGAGCTGAGTTATGACATCAGATAAAAGCGTGACAGACAAAATATCAAGTCTGATATGTTGATTACATCATGATGTAGGCATCGGATGTTGAAAATGATTAGCTCATTGGATTGCCCAGGTTGACAAACCTAGGGGTAGGATGTGTTACCAGAGCAGTAGCTGCTGAAGGAGATAAGATATGAAGGCGTGACAGACGGACACACACACACACAGACACGCACACACACAGATACACACACAGACACCATGACCAAAAACAATATGGTTCCCGATCTTAGTGATCGGGAACCATAAAAACACTTTACAGTGCCTGTTGCCGGAAGTATTGAAAATGTCCTGTTAGGCGGGTTATTTTGCTCTGAATAAAAGCAACTAACATTTTTGGCGGAGGTTTCCGCGTTAAAGCATTTTATTGGTCTTAAATGAAGATAGTCAATAGTATTTGGCATTGATAATGGCAGGACAGAGATCGCAATAGCGATTTGATCGATTGCGTCGTCTGCTTGCTGGCTCGCACCAAAGCATAAGCTTCGTTGGCAAAAGCACAGCGAAGGTAAAAAATCTGGTTGGCCCTGTGAAAAGCATATTATAGTGCATTTAGTCCAAACAGACCTCTTGTGTAGAGTACGTAAAGGGGCCGAGGAAATAAGATGTTCTGCGGTATGGCTGGGATCATTTCGCTATTACTCCACAGATTTCAACCAAAACATTTATGGTAATAGTGGCGGGGGCTAAGGTATCTTGTGATCACTGTGTACAAGTAAAGCTAAAGACACATAGACGGTTCGCGCTGCGGTGCGGCAACGGTATAGAGGTGTTTTTAAAGTCGAATGACCCGACTGAATGATGAGTCGAGCAGCATTGGGTCAGTCGACGTTAAAAATGCCCCTACCTTTGCCGCACCGGAGCACGAACCACATCTACGTGTCTTTAGCTTAATCCACAACAACTGCATAGCAACTCCATTTTTGTTGTCCTTGATTTTGCCGCTGGTAAAAATTACGCCAGTAGTAAGTGACCATTTGTATCCATTTTGATGTTATTGTTTGTGTGGGTCATTTTCTCGTGTCCAGCAGATAATGAGCTGAGAAACTTAAGTGTGAGCGCAATAAAGACGGTTTTGTCATTGTAGGCGGTTTCATGAAGATCAGTTGGTCATGGTTTGCTGTGCATCACCGTACATGTTTGCGTACTAGCGTGGGCCAAAAGTGGTCGACGATGGAAAAATGTTGGGCGTTTGGCGGACGCTAGTGCCTTTAAAGAACCATGAAATGGTCCATGGACCATGTGCCCACCTGTGTGAATGTACCAAAAGAACAAATGACAAATGTAAAATCGAAATGTTCCTGGGCAAGCCTTGAGTTCCAGGCACAGATGGAACCCAGACACCAGGGACCTTATTCACGAAGCTCCCCCTTATAAAAATTGAGCATTAAATTTTAATACTAAAACTATTAAACATATCAACGATTTAGTTATTTCGGATTAAATATTAAAGTTAATACTCACGATTTTCAAAGTAAATACTCGTGAGCATCAAAAATTAGTGATCATGAGCACCAAAGTCGAGTATTATTTAGTACTCATGATTATTAAAGTTTGTACTCGTGAGAGTCAACGATTTATCAGGAGGTGAGACACCTGATGTGATCAAAAAACCTGATCAAGGGACTTAGCAAGGCCTGAAGTCACGCCAGAACTATCATAGTTCGAATGTTTATTACACGAGACTTTTCAACACTTGGCACAAAATAATTGTTTTAGTTGTGTGGTTTTAGTAAACGGACTATGTCATACCTATAGCATGTACTCCTTGAACTACAAGGAAGGTATTGACAACTGGTCTTTTTATTCTTATAATATGGATAACAAGCATGTATCTTATGAATTTTTGTTTTCATTTTGGGGATCATAATTATTATTCTGAAGTTGAATTGTTGTGAGTGACAAATGTGATGGGGACACAACGAAATCCATGCATAGAGGCATGATTGGTTGTCGTTTTATTTCACTGTGTTTTACATTTGTATCAGTAGATACGTTAACATGACCAAATAAGTCAAAACTTGCGTTTTGATTATTCTTTTACAACTGCTGCTTCACCTGACTATCAGTATAATACTTGAGTATTAAGTTAGTTGTCAGACTATTAACATAATATAAATATGTAAAGTACGAGTATTAAATAAGTACTTTATTATAATAACAATCAACTTCAATACTTGAATACCAACATTGTTGCTAACTTGTTCATGAATGTGAAGGTTCAGGCTATGATGTTACCACGATATTAATCAGTTGTATTAATAGTTAAGTTTTAATAGTTTTAGTACTGGCAGTAGTTTATGGGTGCCATAGTTTAAAATTTCAACAAGAGTGCATACCCCGATTTCGCAACACTCCCACATGAAGTTTTACTATTAATTTTGTAGTTTTACTACTAAAGTTAATGCTCAATGTTTATAAGGGCCGTAACTTACGGGAGTGCGTAAACTATTGTCCATTTGCGGATAACCTATTATTCACCATCAGCCTGATAAAGGATTATTATGAACATTATACGGGAAACTCCCACTTACCACATCGTCCCTTCTGCATGGATAAAATTTTCTAAGTCCGAATTTTTCCTATTTCTATAGGGGATGTGGGTGGTAAATGGAATGCTCACAATAGAGTTTTCGCTGCAAAGGTCGGTTCCATGTCCCCATGACTGAGTGCTATACCGTAGGACATGCCAAAAGCATGAATAACTATGGTCTTGTCAGCGAATACCAACTATGACACAACTTGTTGCCGTAGTGTTATTCGCCGTTCTGCGTGGCTGTGTTGGGTAATTATTAAGAAATGTGACAATGAGCCTGCATTTACTTCAATTACGCCAACAAAAGAAATTCATGTGCTGTGGTCAAGCGCAGGTAGAGCATGCATGAATGGAAAGATGTCCTTTGGCCTACAACAGAAACTTTGTACAACAGCACGTTTTAGTACTGCTGTCAATCTGGTCAATTTCTAAGTCAGCAGGTTTGTTTGAGGCTCTCGATGAAAAAGAAACACCGCAACAGAGGAAAACCTGTAAAAATTTCCTTGATCAAGTTCGGTCTGCTTGTCTGAGTTTTGAAGTGTAACATCTGTGAGTGTTTTTGTAGCTCAGTGTTCCACAACAATAGACACGGCCTAGAATGGTTATTGTTGGGTCAGTTGCCGCTTAATCTGTCAGGAGGGAAACAATAAGAAAAACACAGAAATACGGGGAACACTGATCGACGTTACAGCGGGCGTTCATTCCATCGTCCACAGGGCTGAAAACAATTCTAAACCCTCCGTCTTTCTCAACTACCAAGTCATTTTACTCAAATTTAATGAAAATGTTGGTGAATTGACGATAAAACATTAATTTCGGCATCTTCAATTGAACCGACTAACACCCCGAGCTGNATATGAATGGCATCACTGGCGCATTGCTGTAAGTTACCTGCGAAGAAATCACGCACGACATTTCTCAAGCACTGCTCATGTTGTTAGAAGCATAGTTTATCGATTTTAAGTGATTATTTTTGGGATATTTCTTACTTGCGATAAATGTAAATGTTGATACACGCCATCTGGTGGCACGAATTTGAACGAACCGACCTCGAACTAGATCGAGGCGGGTTCGGTAACCCGCACCGTGTAAAAGCGATCAATCCATCCTGAACCGAACCCGCCCGAGGAGGGTGGAGGTAGGTTTCCTCGAACCAGCACCGTGTAAAAAGGGCTTATGACTCAAATTGTATACAAGAGAGGTCTTTTATCAAATTCCTCATGAAAACATCAATTCTCCAAAACTAAATTTGGCAGGGATCTTAACTAGATATTAGCACACCTGTACTAATACAAAATTGCAAAAAAATTAAATGTGTGGTAATTCCTCAAAAAGAAGGTCAAAGGTCAAGGTCACGTCAAATGACCTTGAGTGGTCAAACATCAAGGAAGGTCATATCATCGGAAAGGAAATTTTCTCCTCTATCGAATGGGATCAATTTTGGAATAATCGGTCAATAACTCTTGAGTTATCACCCGTTTTGTCCTTCAGGGTCCACGTTGCCTTTAAAATCGGACGAATCTTAAATGTGCTCTTTATCTCCGCGTTAAGAGGTCAGAAGGAGCTCAAAATTGGTACATGTGAGTTTCTCTGGAGGACCCTCCAGCATACCAAAAAATATTGGAAATCGGAGACGGTCGACGTAAAAAGTGAGTGAGTTGGCATGGAATGATCCCTTTACCACCTCCCCTGTCCCCACACTTGCATTCCATGCGACAGGCAGTATTCTTTTTAGCGCAACCTGGTACATGTAGTCGAATTCTCATTATTACCTGGGCCAAGGTCCCTTGCATTTGAACCGACCAGGAATTGAGGGGACAACTCCTTCAAGTCATCATCTTCTATCATCCACTGCTTTAGGGCAAAAGTCATCTCACGTGTTGGCGCAAATATGACGCCACGCCCTTCCACTTTGGTCACCTCATATCTGAATTTCTCTAGTATCATTTCCTTCAGTGTCACCAGCATGGGATTTATATTTTGAGAGTCTTTGCTGATTTCGTCAAAATTTGGGAATTGCTCTGAAATAAAGACGATGTTTTGGGTTGAAAAGGGAATAAAAAACAACTTGTCTATCACGGACACGGGCACCTTTGGGACAGGTGTGACAAGAATCAACGTCCTAGTTGCAAGTCCGCCAAACAATAACCCGCTATTGTAAGGTTTTATTCGATATCGTCATGGTCATGGTGTCTATAGTCGTATAATTCTAACCCCTAGCTCAAAAAAAATAAGACCGGACTTTTTGATCCCTGTCGCACTTCCTTGACAAATTCTGTCCTTGATAACGAAGTGGTTATTGGATATGTGGAAAATTATATTTTCTCGTTATAGTAACTTGTTCAACGCGACTCACCCTCAAATTGATTTTCAAGCCAAATTTGTTCTTCGTCATTGACGGCCATATCAGCTGGCTCATCTCCCCTATCCTCAAGATCGTCATCTTCGCTATCCGAGAATTCAAAGTAATCGCCCAGGTCACCTTTCACTGCTACTATGTTAATCATTCCAAATGTTTTGATCATGTATGCCAAAGCATCCTTGGTCCGGCATTCATGGTGTATCTGCAGACCTTTATTGTAGGTCTGAAAAATATGAAAATTGATTGACAGCATAAGGGTCTACATGTGCCGAACATTCCAGCAGTTAATCCCTTCGAGTCGAATGTACAAAGTTCTTGGTCCGAATAGTAGGCCGGCCAACAAGAAAAAATTAACTTTTGTCGGCATCGTGTGTTAATGGCTGGCATCTATGCTAGATCATACCCATATAAGATGAGGTGAAATTTAAGGGTGGGTGCCACCCTGGATTTGGTGATTAAATGTCATTATCTAGGTCATTGGGGTCAAATATACTGAGCTTTGTACAGGACAATAGGGCCCGATGTACAGCTATCTTTTGAACGGTTCGATTTACACCCCATAAATGTATTACCAACAGATAGAAACATGGTATCTCTTAATCGAATAAGCATGTTTTTTGTAGATTTTAACTAGTTACGTATTGGAAATGGCGTTTTAATGTATTTTGACCTATTTTCCGTTAATTTACATGACAACGTTATTTCTTATTACGAAACTAGAGAAAACAATTAAAACATGCTTATTTGGTTACGAGGCACCATATTTCTGTCTGTTGGTAATACGTTTACAGGTTTTAAATCAACCGTTCAAAAGTTGGCTGTACATCGGTTTCCATTCACCTGTACAAAGCTTTGGTCCAATGATAAAGCCAGTACCAAACATTCAATCCGCGTAACTTCCGTTAAAATCAAATTTAACAGTGGCATCCACCCTAATCTTATTCAGTAGCCAATATTTTGCAGTTCTGGAGGGGATGGAATCCATTAATAGAAAATGCCGACTAATTTTTTCCTAGAGGCTTTTTGGAGGTTTGGCCAGCCTACTAGAATGGACATGGCGTTTGTAACACCATGTACAAGCGTTGTACTGTATAATGCGATGAGTGAAGGCGTTCAATCCGTCCATGCTAACGACTGATCTTCTGAGTTTCTTTACTAACAAGATATCAAATAAAAATAATTATCATTTTACCTTCAGATATATCTGATACTTGAGCGCTCTCTGGTAGTGCAAGTCTTCAAGTTTGCTGGATTGTAAGACAGACTTTTTAACCCCGCTAATCCACTGCATGTATTGTAGACCGCTCTTATCGGCTGGTGCATTTTTAACTTTTTCCGCTAATATTCTGTCAGCTGCAAGTAAACAGAACATTGGGAAGGAGTGAAGTTTCCTATGACATGGAATAACTACGTGTCGGCATGTAATGTACGACAACTTTTGAATTATTTTGCCTATCATATGGCATGTATTGTGTTGCAATATTCAATAATTTTATTTTTTATGGAAGGTTTCATTCATCATTCAATGTTCACATTTTTCATTCAGTGTTTGCAAATTCTTAATGCAATGTTGGGAATTCATCGTTTGATGTTGTAAATTATACATTCGATGTTGCCACATTTTGCATTTAAAGCTAAATATTTTTCATTCAAAAACGGAATTATGGGTACAGGACGAAACGAAACACTGATTGGTTCATTGTGTGCTATTTATAGATCGGGAAGCGTGCGTTGTTGTTTATTCAGTGCGATAAATGAACTTGTCACTAGTAACTAGTCTAGTGAAGTGTGAGTCACAAGCATCGTAACATTCGTTACCAATCATGCACTTTATCCAAGTTTCAAGACATTGTGGCATCAAATAGGCCCACATTTTGGTAGCCTCTTCTTGAAAGTAGCCTACCCTTACTTCGCGATTTGCCAATGCTAAGGACCTTANAAACGGCCTACAGGTCAGTGAGTTCGCCTGATAGAGGTTGTTTTTATAGTTTTTCATCGGGACAGCATCCAAGAAACAGCGAGACAGCAATATCTGAGGCCCTTGGCATCAGCAGATTGCAAAGGCAGGGTAAAGCAAGGTTCATTGGCACACGGATCCGATCCGTTTCCAGTCCGTTTGCCCCTAGTTTTCCGGATACGACAACGCTGAAATCCATTTGATAGATTTTTCACGGACATGAACCGGACCAATTCCGTGTGCCAATGAACCTTGCTTTAGGCAACTTCACAACAAGCGGCCACCACTGAGGGGCCTCAAAATTTGGAAACATTACGTGACTGATGCCGAATGTTAGCCTATGATGCTAGTGAATCACATTTCTGCTAGTTGGATATGGCCTTTTCCATACTTAACAGGGCCAATAATCCGTTCGCTTCGTTCCTGATGGAAAACAATCAATACAAATATCTCAACACACTCACTCACGTTCCCCAATCTATGAATAGCACACATTGAACCAGTGCCTTCGTTTCGTCCTTTACCCATAATTCGGTTTTTGAATAAAACATATTTAGCAAACATCGAATAACAAATTGTTACAACTTTGAATGTATAATGTGGCAACATCGAATGTGTAATTTACAACATCAAACGATGAATTCCCAACATTGCATTCAGAATTTGCAAACATTGAATGAAAAATGTGAACATTGAATACATTGAATGATGATTGAAACATTGCATGAAAAATAAAATTATTGAATCTTGCAACACAATACATGCCATACTATCAGCATGTTTTTTTCGTTCAAACACTGGCAAAAAATGTCCACACACAGATTTTTCAAGTTTGATGGAGGCCTAATTGGTGAAAATACCCTTAAGCCTGCCATTTGCTCACGGGCTTTTATACGTTCGTTTCATCCGCCGCAGATTTACGTTATTGCCAAGTATAGGCCTACTCTCAGCAACGTCCACCTCTCCCCTCAAACAAATTTTACAATCGTGGTGTAATGTACATCTGACCGATGTGACCAAATCTAATGGCCCGATATTGTGATGTCCCCCTGCATTGTTTGTCAAAGGATTAATGGTCTTGGTCTCTCTAGAGGCCAATTGAATGGTGCCACTAAATCCGTAAATGTATTATTATATAATGATAATAAAACAGTGCTTATATGGCGCAGCTCATGTATCGGGTGTCTCAAAAAAGTCCCACTTTTCAAACTTCAATGTATCCTGAGGTGTTTGATGAATGCAATAAAACTGCACCAAAATAAAGGTCACACTTCTGGTAGCTCGACTTGAAAGTGCCAGCCTGAAGAAGACCCCGGTTGGCGTCGAAAATTTGCGAATTTTCTGGGGGACGACTCCTTTTATTATATCATTTTGTGTGTCGCTTTTTGTGCTCTATTTTTTGGATAAAATAAAGGTTATGATACGTTAAAGAACTTGTGTGAATTTTATCTCAATATACTTGTTGAGTTTGGAACAATGTCCGGAACAAAAATTTATACAAGTCCAGTTGTGCAGTATCATAGATGCAAACTCAGTAGTACCATTCAAAAAGAATTAAGAGTGATTTTTTTATAAAGCAGGCCCAGATATAAAGAAACAGGAAAATCACCTCTTCAGAATGGTTTCAAATTTCCCACGCATGTTGGTTAGAGGTCGAATAAAGCCTCGCTTATGTCGCCCTTACGTACAGTCAGAACTAGTTGGCAACTGATAATCGGCGCATAGTTGGAACTAATCAGTCACAACTACTAGGTGACATAAGCTCTCGGGCGTCAGCGAGTAACTAGTTGCAAACTAAAAATATCCAGATCCTGAAAATCGCACTCGTGTTCAACTTCAGCACGTTTTACTTAAAATCAAAAGAAATCTATGTCGACATAAGCGCTCAAAAGACGGCGATAAACTAGTTCCAGGTAGTTGCGACCGATCGGTATTTTTCTAGTCGGTGGAGACATAAGTTATCAGTTGCAACTTGTTGACGCTATTTCTATCACAGCGTAGGGCGACATAAGCGAGGCTTTAGAATTATTGGCGAAGTTTATAAAAACTAAAGGCCTGTCCACACGATCGTACATTTGTTCAAAACATCATCATACATTTGTATGATGATGTTCATGGACAGATGTTTGATTGTGTAGGCTGTTTTCCCAACAAACGTGAACAACAACCAACATGTATGATGATGTTCAAATTTTTAAGACCCGACAAACTTGAACATGTATGATGATGTTCAAAATTTTTAGCTGCATGTTTCATCTTGCCAACAAATGCACAACATCCCCAAAAAATTGTATGATGATGTTCATGGACAAATGTGTGATCGTGTGGACGGTTTTCCCAACAAACTTGAACAGCATCCAACATAATCCTTTCTCCATCATACTTCATCATACAAATGTCCATGAATGGTGGACTGTATCGAAATCCACAACAAACTTGAACATCATCATACAAGTTTATGATGCTGTTTTGAACAATGTATGATGACATATGATGATGTTCAAAATTTTAGCTGCATTGTGTAGACGGAAATCCACGACAAGCATGGACATCATCATACATCATCATACAAATGTATGATGATGTTTTGAACAAATGTATGATCGTGTAGACAGGCCTTTACCCTTTCCCTGCGGAGCAGGCCACGCCCAAAGTTTATGGCACTTGCATTCTGAGGCAACTTTACCTCCATTTATCTCCATTCTGGAATGAGATTCCATGTTTCTGATACTTTCACATGAAAGACCATATGGGTTATACATAACATGGGCCCATTTTTTCGGTGGAAGCTCAAGGCAGTTTTACACCAACGCCAACCTGGATTTGTTAAGCAGTCCCTATAAAGTGACCCTATAAATCAAATCTGCACTGAGGTTCCATTGATGTGATCACCACATTTTTTTCTCTTATAGATAGACAACACATATCAGTTTAAAAAAATCACGGAACCTCATTGGAGATTTAAGATAGAGGGTCTCAAAAGGGTGTGGTCTCCCAACTTCATGCCACCCTACTAAAATCTGCATTCACCCTTGGGTAATCTGTTACCATGGGTAGTTTAACTAACATGTGGTCTCTCAGATCCAATCAAGAAATTCGTGGAACCTTGCGCAATTTACGGGATTCTGGACCATGTACATTAGTACATTAATGTACATGATATGCTTGCATAGTACATTTATTCAGCTCTGCTTTGTGCGAGACTATCGTATACATTTGTAATACATAATGTACATGACACCGAAACATACAAATTACGCAAGGTTCCTTGGATTTTTTTATTGGATCTGGCAAACCACATGTTAGCTAAACTACCCAGGGTAACAGTTTACCCAAGGATGGATGCACATTTCAATAAGGGTGGCATGAAGTTGGGAGACCACACCCTTTTGAGACCCTGTATCTTAAATTTCAAACGAGGTTCCATGATTATTTTAACTGATATGTGTTGTCTACCTTTACGAGAATAAAATGTGGTGATCACATCAATGGAACCACAGTGCAGATTTGATTTATAGGGTCACTTTACGTGGACTGGTGTAAAACTGCATTGAGCTTCCACCGAAATAATGGGCCTGTGTTATGTAGCACCCATATGGTATTTCACTTGAAACTGTCAGAAACACGGAATCTCATTCCAGAATGAAGATAAATGGAGGTAAAGTTGCCTCTGAGCGCAAGGGCCATAAACTTTAGGGCGTGGCCTGCTTCACAGGGGAACTTTAATAAACTTCGTAGATAATTCTTATTTGACGTCTAACCAACAGGCCTAAGAAATTTGAACCCCTTTGGAAGAGGTGATTTTCCACCTGTGGGTCTTGTTTATAAAAATTCATTCTTAAACTGTTATATCTCCTGATGTATCACACTGAATACCACAGAATTGCGCCGAAATTAGTATACTGACATCTAGCTGTTGCGTAAATTTCGTGCCAATACCCCTACTGAGTGTGGAATGATGTCCGGTGCAAAAGCACAAGTCAAAACGTGAAATGGACTTGTGAAGTTCTGACTCCTCGCTCATAATCATACTTGAAACAGTGATCAATATTTTCACTCTCATCTGGGCATCTGGGCTTCTGAAACTAATTCTGTCCAAGGATTACAAAATTGCTGTGTCCTTGAATGCATCTTCTCATGGACTGACAAGATGGTGCTAGATCTGCCTGGCAATCACAATTTCACTGGTGCTGATCCTTTGGTATTGGGTGGTCCCGTTGAATCTGCGTCTCTGATACCAGTCTGGAAGGGGACAGCTGGCCATCCGCATGTTTCGGATGACTCGGCCATCCAAAACCCGAATGTCATTTTTTCACGAAAATCAATTTAAAACAAATGAAAGACTGATACAATTGATGATGTTCAGCATGAGATTGGTAAAAAACATTGTCATCCACTTTCTCCATGTGGTGTCGCCATCCTTTTGTCAGTGGGATTGTTATTTTTAGCTCACTGGGGTGAGCTATTACGATGGTGCAGCATCCGTCGTCCGTCGTCGGACGTCGTCGTCCTCGGCCGTCGTTGTCCGTTAGCAGGGCACGTTTCGTAACCGCTGGAGCTATTGATCTGAAACTTGGTACATATATACCCCTAGGTCAGATGACCCACGACACCAAGTTTCGGTCCGATTCGACTCTCAGTTTGGCCACCAGGTGGCGGAAACCAAAAACACAAAAAGTACAATAACTCCTGAACTAATGACTAGATCATCTTCAAATTTTTATCATAGGTGTAGCTAATAAGGATACATAACATATATAACGGGTTTTTGATTTGACCTACTTTTCAAGGTCACAGAGGTCAAAGTTCGACAAAAGTGACGAACCTGCCACAGTTTGTCATTATTTCACCGAGCAACTTCATATCTTGCATAAACATGCATTGGAGGGGTACCTTAAAAAATACCAAGTTTCGGCCCGATTCGACATCCAATATGGCCGCCAGGTGGCGTAACCTGAAAATCAAGTAAGTGCTATTACTCAGGAACGGCTTGACGCAGAGTGCTCAAATTTGATATTTACCTCCATCTAGATGACCTTTACATGCATGTCAAATTTCGGCCTGATTTGACTTCAAACATGGCCACCAGGTGGCGTAACCCAAAAATCATCAAAGTGCTGTAACTCAGGAACGCCTTAACCCAAAGCGCTCCAATGTGCTATGTGGCCCCCTGCAGATGACCTTTATGTCCATGTGAAGTTTCGGCCCGATCGGACATCCAATATGGCCGCCAGGTGGCGTAAGCCGGAAATCATCAAAGTGCTGTAACTCGGGAATGCCTTAACCCAAAGCGCTCCAATGTGCTATGTGGCCCCCTGCAGATGACCTTTATGTCCATGTGAAGTTTCGGCCCGATCGGACATCCAATATGGCCGCCAGGTGGCGTAACTCGAAAATCATCAAAGTGCTGTAACTCAGGAACGACTTGACCCAAAGTGCTCCAATGTGCTATGTGGTCCCCTGCAGATGACCTTTATGTACATGTGAAGTTGCAGCCCGATCGGACATCTAATATGGCCGCCAGGTGGCATAACCCAAAAATCATCAAAGTCTTTTCTGGGAATGACTTGACCCAGATTGCTCATAACTGATATGTACCTCCCTCTGTCATTAGACTATTATGTCCAACCCAGTGAGCACATGGTCCATGGACCATTTCATTTTAAATTTAGAAGGAAAAGTCCTACTCAAACAGGTGTGAAAAAAGTCGTGTTAATCAATTTCCATTTTTTTTTAATTCTGTAAATGGCTAATGAATCTTGAGACAATACAGAATGAAAATATCTCATAATAGTGCAACTCTTCGCATGTATTCCGCCAGTGTTCACGCTGTGAAGTTGACAAAGTTGAAGAATGTGACAGTGGTAGCGGACAGTGGTAGCGGACTACAGAAGCAGGTCAACGCAGAATTGCGGAAAATTCTATAAATAACTCCGGGAAACTATGATGACATGGAATTTCAAGTGTTGAAAATAGATATAAGCACGTGCGTTTGTTTTGAAGGAATTTCCACAGTCGGGCGGGAAATGAACCTGAGTTAGAACTTTTCATGCATGTTTTTTTCACTTTTTGACTTGCGCTTTTACACCGGACATCCCATTCCACACTCACCAGAGATATTAGTGAAATCTACGCCATGGCTTGATCTCAGCATAAGCTGAAGTTTAGCACAGTTCAATGGTATTAGTTCAGTGTGATTATGGTTTCCGATCTCAAGATCGGAAACCATATAGTGTTTGGTCGTGGTGTCTGTCTGTCTGTCTGTGTGTGTGTGTGTGTGTCTGTCTGTTCAGTCTGTCACACCTGTAACTTTGTTCCTGCAAGAGCTACAGACCTGGAAATGTGACCTACCCCCAGGTTTCATGACCTGAGCTACAAGATGGAATGAAAATTTCCAGTCTCCGATACCTGGTTCATGGTGAAATTGACATATCAAATGTTGAGATTTTGTCTGTCACACTTTTGTTTCTTGAATAACTTGTCTCCGACGCCAGGTAGAGCACTAGCAACAAGTTCCTTCCCTATGTTTATGGCCCTTGGCAAGATACTGGCATCAACAAATTTATTCTCCAGTGTCAGCATCATAATGATATTGATATATCAAATTTGATATTTTGACATATCGGGAGATCTGCCACAGTAAGTGACTTGAAACTGGTATCACAACATCATTGCTCATCCACGGATGTTATTGCAACTGAAATTTTCAGTT
>NMRB01000234.1:427744-448301 GCA_002633025.1 Notospermus geniculatus | reverse complement strand
GGCGGATTTCTATGCGTCCTCTACTGCTAGCGGGCCGCTAGCTGTCGATATTTTCTCATGAATTCATCATCAGTAAAATCCTCGTACAGGATAATTCTCGGACGAAAATTTCTACCGTGAGGCAAATCTTCACGAAAACCAAAAAAAATGCATCTGCTTCTACGCGCCACAGGTCGACGAATGGTCCTCTAATTACAAGCGGACTCACTGGAGGTGCTCTTAGTTCCTCCAGCGATTTGGCCTGGCGACAGCGTCGCCGACAGCCTGGCGAATTTCTATGCGTCCTCCGTATCGGTACTGCTAGCGGACCGCTAGCTGTCGGGGTTTCTATGCGCTCACTATCGACAAGTGGCCGCATAGAACCTCCGCTAAGGCTCCGTTCACTATCGACCGACCCCGCTAGTCACTAGTGGAGTTTCTATGCGGTCTCCCCTGGAGGTCAAGCCAAGAATCGAATCGGACCGAAACTTGGTGTCATAGGTCATCTGACCTAGGGGTATATATGTACCAAGTTTCAGATCAATAGCTCCAGCGGTTACGAAACTTGCCCTGCTAACGGACGACGACGATGACGGACGACGGACACCGCATGACGACTATAGCTCACGGGTGAGCTAAAAATTGCAACAAAATTATTTATTGTTTTAAATGCTAAGGTAGGCCCTAGACCATACTGAGCTCCAGAAAAAAGTCTCCGGAAATCTGACCCCGGTAAAGGGGTTAATTGGCAATTTGCAATCTGGAACTGACTTTATCATTGGGCCCAAGAACAGAGCTTTGTACAGGAGAATGGGAACCAATGTACAGTCATTGACAAAAGTTTATCTCCACCGTTGATCGTCCATAACTTCCTTATAAAGTGAAGAAATTTGATGTGGTTTTCAGCAAATAATACTTCAATCTTTTCTACATCTTCCATACATAAACCTGCTTCTGCAGCATCACTCTGACATTTTGTAATCAGGCGCTGAAAAAAAGTCAAAAATCAACTTTTTTATTTCCATGCCAATTTGGATTTTCTTACATCCGACCAGTGTGTAGCAACACTTGAAAACAATCCGCAAAGATTACGCCATCAAAATCCACCTCAGTTTCTCAAAAAGTGACTTTTGTTGGTTTGATTTTGGAGCAGATTCAAATGCTCTTATTTTGCCTGTAAGACGACCCCGCATTTGTGAATGCCATTGCCCAACCAATCATAGGACTCGGATAGGGGCGCAAACCACAAACGACAAATCCCTCAAACCCAGTAAGTTACGGTATCTGGACACGTGTAAGTTTCACTTGTTCTATCAATAGGCCTTCAATTCTAAAGGGAAAGGGATACTACCTCTTATTCCGGTTCAATGGACAGCCCTGGACAAGGACCAAATCTTACTTTGATTCAAACGACTGTGACATATGCTGCAAATATTCATGAATGGAAACTTAGGCATTACAATCACAATGCCGAAATCTACTTATTGGCTTTGGTCTGCCTAGTCACACCTTCATAATCATTATTCACACACCTCTATTTTCCATAATCAGTGTGTGGCTGAACAAGTCAAAAGGGGCCATCTCAAGCCCCACGCCACTGTTTTGCCGACAAGAGCCAACAAAAGTCACTTTTTTGAGAAACTGAGGTGGATTTTGATGGCACAATCTTTGTGAATTGTTTTCAAGTGTTGCTACACACTGTTCGGACGTGAGAAAATCCAAATTGGCATGGAAATAAAAAAGTTGATTTTGGACTTTTTTTTCAGCGCCTGAGTAGGGTAAAAGTGGGAGTATGGACTCAACTGAAAAACAACTGAAAAACTTTAACTGAGTTTTGACTCAAAACCGAACCTGACAACTTTTTCAATTTTTCAATTTTTCAATTTTTCAATTTTTCATTTTTTCAAGTTTTTCATTTTTTCAAGTTTTTCATTTTTACAACTTTTTCATTTTTTCAAGTTTTTCATTTTCAAGTTTTTCAAAATTTCCACAATTTCCACAATTTCCAACTTTTCCCATTTCGCCAACCTGACACATCTGCTCATGTCGTCCCTGCCCCTGCCCACATGTACACATGTCCAAATTTAATTCATGCCACACACATACAAAATGACCTCTCTTCCTGCCTGTGCCAAATATGGGGTCCTACCCACCAAATCCCATTTTGAAATGATTTTATAAGTCACAAAAACCTATAAAGTCATGTTCATGTAAATATCCCACTACTTTTGTTTGACTCGCTTTACAGCCCAAACAAGCTTATCACTTGATGAAAGTCAGATCATTTCGGATTCTCGATATTTACATCTTTAAACACAACATTTGATTTTTCATATTCTTTCGTAATCAGCTCAAATTCACCTGCAGAAATCTCTTCATCAACAATCGCTTTGGACAGCAGATTATTGATTGAATTCAAACACGTGAGATGGTTCATCAATATATGCTGATGTTTTTTATATTTTTTCTTCAACTTCGGTACAACAATCTTTCCTGTGATACCACCGAGCGCCAAGATCGCAGAAATGGGAAGCGAAACGACATTTGTAATAACCCCACCTGCGCCCACAGCTGCGATGGTCGTGCTCGTGATAAAACAACCGGTTTCCAACCAGTGTATGATGTTTGAAGCTTTTTTATATTTTTTGTACAAGCTTGTACGTTTATGTATTTTCAAAACTAAATCACTTTTCATTTTCTCAATCATATCGAGCCTAAACTCATTTCCAGAAGGAACACCATCTGCCTCATCCATTTATTCTAACAATAGTTTTACACTAAAGGGTGTGTCAAAAACAACATCCTCATCGTTCTGATCTTTGATGCTGATCTCAATGTGTGAATACTGGTATTGATTGATCGCTACCTGCTCCTGGGAAGAATATTCAGCGACATCTCCATATTTCATACCTTTCGGAACAAATGTTGAAATCAACTGAGACTCACGCCCATTTACAAAATTCTTACTGGTATCAACGATATTACAGTACACACGATACTCTTGATAACGAGCCAATTTTGGAGGTAAATTCCCTATGAGTGAATTTCTTATATAACTGTCATTACAGTCAAGACCTAAAAATTCGCAAAGTTCTTTTTGAAAGTAAGGTACGAAACGATCGCTATGGAGATTAACTTCAATACGCCCTTGATTGTTCAAATACACAAATTCGAGGGCCTTTTCGAAATCAATATCATTCAATTTGAGTTGAATGATGTCATTGAACTGTTCTAAGGTATATAACCCTTCAGGAATAACAATATTTGACGTACTTACAATTTGATTTCTGTCATCCACAATGGCATATTGTAAAGTATCTGTGTTTAGTGATCGTTTAACATTGTAATACGTAAAAGGAAAATAAGCTTTCTCAATTTTAACAGTGTCATATTTACTGATATCTTTTTTCAGTCGCATACTGCGTGTATTATGAAACAAGATGTTCATTTATTTCATTTTTTATTTGGTACGAGCTTGCTTGATTTCTCATGAATTGTGCTAATATTGGAAAATAAAATTTTTATGACTGCCAAAACAATGATTGCAATGGTGATGATCGTATGCTCAGCCAAAAATCCGAAAAGTCGTGACAGGACACTTACGATAAATCCTATGATGGATGAGACAAGCGTTTTTAGAACATTAAAAATGTTTCCAATAAAACTTTCTGATGTTCCAGCAGCAGCATCTGGCGTGCCTTTAGCAGATGGGTCTTTTCTACCTGCAGTAGCTGGTCCTTTTTTAGCAGTAGCAGTAGCAGGAGCATGTGTTGCAGTAGCTGCCGCTGCTCTGCCAATGGCCTCTCCAATCGAAGCTAATACACCTATAACTGCTAGAACCAGCGATAGCACAGTTATTCCTCTAACACGAAATAACTCACTTAATTTAAACCTCCAGGGGATATTTTTTGTTGTCAGTAACGTACTGACATAATCATGCTGATATTCAGTCATCTTTTTACTTTGTTCTCGCAGCGTTCTTTCAATTGAACCTATCCTTTTCTCATAAAATTCTTTATCAGCACCTTCTTTAAGATTTTGTTTAAACTCGCTTAATTTCTCAAATTCTTTTTTCATATCATTTTTCAGTCTTTCTATCTGTTTTAAAACATTAGACAGTTTTAAGTATTCTTGACTGTTCTCATTTAATCGTGCGAAAATATGATGCTCATCTAGATTCCGTCTCAATTGTACAGCAGCTTGCACAGCTGCAGGTTCTTCAATCTCAAACGTTTCTCTTGGTCGCGGCCGTACGGGGTTATGCATTTCATCATGGATATCCTGCTGTTGTTGAAGATCTTGTTCATTGTTAAAAGGTGTGTCTGTTTGTTGTGCCCCTCTCAGCTGTAAACCTTGATCAGGCTGATTTAATTGTGCCCTTCCCCCTGTAAATGGGTTAGTATATTCTTTGAAATATGACTTAAAAACTCTTAATGCATTTTGATTTCTACCAAATATTGTTGCAAGTTCTTTTACATCCCCAGCTTTATATTCGAGTACACTTACGTGTGGTGTGTAATCATGTTTGTATGTAAATTGCAAGGCTGGACTATTTCTATCAACTTTGAAATACCAGGCATTATCATAAAATGAAAAATGCTTCATCAACCCTTTGAGATTTACAATATCAACCCCAGTTTTAATTTCTAGTTGTTCTGCAAAATTAAGTTGAGCTTGTGTAATATCGGGAACCTCTCCTCTGCCATATCCTAATATATCATCTGCTAATGCAGTTCTTTGTTGCATTGCATGTTGTAACATTCGTATAAATTTTACATTTTCTTTTCTTGTTTCTTGCATTTGTATTTGTTCTTGCTGTGCAGGAGCGTACATTTCATTATGAATATCCTGATGTTGTTGAACAGCAGCCTGAGCTAATCTTTCCTCAACACTTGTCGATCTTGGAATGTTAAGCCCTTCTTCAATTCTAGGTGTCGCTCCTGGTAAAAATTTTTTACGAAAATATTGTTTAAACTCAGCGGCACCTTTACCTTTAATTGATGATGTGGAATATGGCTCCCTATTTTGTTGTGTTAATTTGACACTGGCACCTTTAGCAGACACAAAGTATATATCTCCATGTGATAGAAACATCTTTGAAATAAGGTCTTCTGGATCAGACAAAGGGTTTCCCTCCAAATTATTTCTAGACATATATGCAACTAAAAATTGTTCAATTCTAGGACGATCTGGGTCTGTTGATCCTACAGATGTTCTAACGTTTGTTAGCTCATTTCCTGCTAATTCAGTTTCAAGTTCCCTAGGAGGTAAAGCATCTTCAAAATCATCATCCTCCTCTCTCCCTTCTTCCATAGGTTCTAGTTCTATACCTCCTTCAGCCATTTATTTAATGATATTTCCTAACACGGCCGAGCCAATAACACTCCCTGCAATATACATTTGCTCATATTTTTTTTGAGGGACACTTGGAGCATAAAAATTGGAGAGCTCAGGTTTTTTATGTACATGTGTATGTCATCATATTTACGTAAAGCATATTTCATATCAATCATATCAGATTTTGCCTGACGAGATTTGTTTCTCTGTTCATTTAAAAAATCTATATGTTGAATCCTTCGTTGATTCCATACTGTGGATTCTTTTTGTAATTTTTCTAGTGCTAAATCATGCCTCTTTCTCTCTACCGAAGCATTCGTTGCATCCAATGCATGGTATACGGCGTTACCCCCTATAAAAGCAGTTGCATTTGCTACAGCGTCAAATAATGTTGACAAAATGATGCTTGCCATTTATTTTACAACATTTATTCAAAAGGATCCTTTGTTGGAAGGCCTTCTGCCTCAAGCCAGACTTTTACTGCTCCAGACAGACCTACCACCAATGCCAATTTTAGAAAATTTTGAAAATTTGGGTTCGAAGGATCACCAATGTTGGCTTTAAATGCTGCCTTTGCCAACACAGCAAAGCCTACTGTTATACCGGATAAAACAACTGCATTAACTGCTAGATTTCCTAATTGTTTTGGATTGATCATCTTACTTGCTGGTTTACTCGCCATTTATTTATATATTTTTTTTAAATTTTTAATTCCCCACGTTCTTTTACAACATGTGTTATTTGTTTAGGTGGTTCAGGTTTATCTTTGGAGAGATAAAAATATGCGACAGACACTCCTACAACAGCAGCAGCAGCAGCAGCCCCCAGGTAAACAACGTTAAATGACTGATCTTCAATTTGTACTTTCTTTTTTCCTTTATTACTTGCACCCAGCTGTTTTCCCCATGACACTTTTTTAGGATCTTTTCCTTTTGTTACAGTTTTTATCTCTGTTTGTGATTCTTCCATTTATTTAAATAAATTATTTAACAATTAAAGTCACAATTAAAGTCAAATTATTTAACAATTAAAATGATTTTAATTATGATGATTTCCTTACATCTTTAAGCGCAAGTTCAGCCTCAATATTGAGTACACGCTTGTTAAGATAATACATGTATTTCATGTGCTCTTCATAGGATCTGTAAAAACAGTACAAGCCTGTTGCAATAGTTAGAATTATTCCAAATTCAAATAGCTCTTCCATTTATTTATATAATAATTTGATTTTAATTACCAAATTATTTGACAAATAATTTACGGCCAATTCGGTTGTTTAAAAACCTCAAAGTTTTTAGCATCTGAAGGTGTTACACGCTGGTAACAGCCGTGTTCTATCATAAGCCTTTTCAAAATAAGTTTATTGTGAAAAAAGTTTTTTCTATTAAGATCAGTGCTGTCAAATTTGCTTCGTAATTCATCATACTTTTGTACAAATGTTTCTTGCAACGTTGCATCGACATCTTGAACTAACTTTAAAAATGTTTCTCTGTGAATATTTCTAGGAGGGAATACATGCGTCTTATTTTGCCCATACCATATACTGACAATATTTTCTTGTTCTTCTGTGCCACATGATACACAAACTATGATCCCTTCTTCATCGAGAAACACATACTCATCAGACAAACAATCTTTACAAGACCAGTTATTCATCTTTATTATTAACATGTTCCATTAAATATTCGATATCTTTTTCCATGTCTGAAAGATTACGGCTTATTTCACTCATATAGTTGAACAGCAGACTTACGGCAAGTACAGATGCGATAAATTCAAAATCCATCATTTATTTAAGAATATTTTATTTTTCTTCTGATTCATTTGGAGCTGTAATAATAGATTCAGCAGTATTTGACCCTACTGACATGGCTGCTAAAAGAGTAGGGTTCATAAACCTTCCCAAATGTTTTTTATCTCATTGTTAATAATGACATTATCAGTCAATCGTTCGTGTAACTTTTGATGTTCAACATTGGGAAATAAAAATTTTACCCCTTGTGTATAGCCAAATAAGACATTTTTTATAAGGTCATCTGTGATCTGTGTATTGTACAGTGTCTGGTATTCATTGTACATTTTTTCAATATTTTTTTCACTTGCTTTTTTAAGCGTAGCTTCACTTACTTTTAGTCCTAATTTTGCTAGCAGTCCTGATTTATATAAATTTATTAATTCTGTGCGCATGCTGGCTGGCGAATGGGGCTCAACTGCAATGTCTTCTTCAAGATCTGCCATTTATTTTATAATATTTTATATGTTAAAGGGATGGTTCTGCGTAGTAAAAGCTTCTTGCCATCGTCAAGCGCAGACACAATCGTGTCTTTTTCCCCCTGCGGCAGACACCTATTTTCACGAAATATCTGATCAAAAGACGCTTGGTCATTCATCGTATGGATCACCATATGTTTACAGTTCTCTCTAAAATCTTTACAAATTGCATTATATTTTTGAGTGATCAACCACACTGATATGCCATAGTGGCGACCGCTAAACCCTAGCTCTGTTAACCTGGTGCACTTGTTTTTTGATTCCCACAGATTGGCTGCATCATCAATAATAAAAAGTGTCTGCAACTGTTCGTCTTTAAAACTAGTGATAGCGTCCTCCAGAGCAGCATTTAAATCAGTTTGTACTTTGCACGGGGGATAGATAAAAATATTTTTATCATGTTCCACCCAGGCTCGATTTTTATACGTTTTGTTCATGGCAATCGAGGGGCAAAATATGACAATGTAATCAAATGCTTCAAAAAATTCTTGTTCGAGCAGATTTAAGATAAAATACGTTTTGCCACAGTCAGTCATGCCCGATATTAACATACTCTAAATCCTCAGATTTAAGGGTACACATCGAATATTCAAGCCGACGGATAGACCACGCCCCCTGAATCGCAATATAAAAGGGTTACGTAGTTCTATTCAAAGGCATGGCCAATGGGCTAGTTCCGCGTACTACATGTACCACCGTGGCAGAATGACGTTCGGCCGACTTCAGTATGGTCAATTTCAAAGGTCTCCGCGTTCGATTACGATACGATCAGCTTGCGATCGATTCGACTGACGGGTTTTGTGACTTTTACACAGCGTGTTCCAGAAAAACGAACATTGTACAACGCTATATAAAGAGTTTCGAGAAGTTTCTCGATATGATGTTCAAGTGAATGAGTAGTGGGCTTCGACACCGATTCGCACAGGGTGGTCCAAAGAATGAGGCAAATTTTTTTCTTAAAAAAGGACTTTCGTATTTGTGTCCAGCAAAACCAGTCGTTTGAGGCAAGGGTAAAGGGACACCTGCTGACAGCGGAAGAAATAGACTTGGTAGCAATTTCATAATGGGTAGACAATGAGGAAACAACAGGCGATCGCTTTCCCATGTTACTGCAGCGACATTTTATACGAGTACTTTTGCCGTACATGTACATTTTCAGTGTAAAAGGTAGTGTTAATTCGCCCTAAAGCTTCCACTCCGAATAAATCAATTTACCAATGTTGACATTTTTGGAGCGATCCTGTATAAAACCGCGGTGGCAATAGGCCTTCTCACCCAGTGGGATCAATTTTAAATCTAGACTTACGTGTCGATTTCACAACCCGGCAAGCGCCTTCGGCCATTCACAGAGAACCCAACCTTAGCCATTCACGGTAAAGTCCCTTTGTAAAGACATGCATATGAAATAATTGGGCGGTCACGCAAGGTTTTAATGAGGTGGACACTTGTACCCTTAAATCTGAGGATTTAGAGTATTGAAAGGAGTGTTACAGAACATTTATTTTAATGCACAATTCCTTCAATCTTCCCATTGTTCAATGCAATCATTGCATCTGCAATCACATAGACATGCATGTCATATGCAGTATCTGTGCTGCGTGCCAATTCTAACTGCAGACCATTTTTGATGTTACTCATTTTAGTCCCAGAGCCAAATACGTCATTGTCTTCAGTGCTTCGTAGATCAATCCACAGGGCATATTTTCCATCTCCAAAATATTTCACAGCATCGATCATACAGTCTTCTCTGAGTTTCAAGTGTTCACTCATAAAAAGCCTTTTAATTTCGTCAAACTGATTGTATGGCTTCACACCTGATTTGAAAATACAGTGACTGATGCCTTCTGATGTGATACTTACATTTGTAATATCAGGATTTTGATAGGATGTTTTTTCAGTATCATATTCAGTAAAGGCCTGCTGGAAGAACAGCAAAATACCTTTCATACTGGCACGATTGACATCAACATTGATATTTACACGCTTATTGGTTCCAATATTTTCTGTTTTTAGCAGATGAATATTTTCATAATACCAACGTACTTCTGATGCATACATGCTTTCAATTTCATTTGCAATCTGTGGTGCATATACAGTTTCATACTCTAGTTGAATATTTTCAACAGAATATTTTTTATCGGTTGCTGTACCCGTGACTACATATTTGGGGTCATTGAATTTTACATTGTATTCAACCGATTCCAGCAGTGCTGAAGGATAAAAGGGCATAAAATGATCAAATACTTCAGATTCAATTGGGATGGCATAACGATCTTTATAGGCAGTCACTAGTGCTGCCTTTTTATTTGCCCCTTGCCTCTGGGTCTTGTCAATCCCTTGCAAAACTCTGTTGGTACGCTGCTTGTCAGTCAACCAAAAATCTTTGAAGGTATTGAAAATGTAAGCTTTGTCAATATCATTGACTGTCCTGCCCCCGATTTTCATCGTTATTTTTTCCACAATATTTCTTCCTACATTTGCAGTAAACTCAGCATCTGCAGCACCTGCAGCATCACTTACTTTTGAATCAGTGTCCAGTTTAAAAGTTAACTTCAACGTGTTGGGCACAATCAATTGGCCTCTTTCTAGTTGAGGGAGCTTGACATAGAGAGTACTCCCTGATTTTACTGAATCAGGGTTGTGCGTGATCACTTCATAATGTCTCTTTGCTTTAAGTCCGTTAGGAACTTTTGCAGCACGAAAGGGAGTGAGATATTTACCTACTTCCATCTTTATTTATATAATTTTTTTTTTAAAGAAAATTTTAAATCCATGAGCTGACTCCAATATTCATCACGATCAATTTCTTTTCTTTTAAATTTGTCATTCAACTCTTTTCTACGACGACGATATTCAGCATCATCATCAGCTCGTGCAGGGATCTGATTTAATTCAACTGGTACATTTGGCCAGCGGCGTCTTAGCTTCAACTCGGCATATAAATAACTTCCTACAAGTTTTAAATACTCATGAATATCATCTATATACTGATTTGTATCAGTCATGTCTGCATGATGCGTTTGACTCATGGCTGCCTGCACAGTTTTTACTTTTTCAAATTCTTCATTAATATTTTTCGTATTCTGATCATGTAGTGTGATGATATCATCTGTATGTGACGAAGTGAAGCCTGTAACGATATTGATGTGCTCCATTTATTTATCTCGTAATCTTTTCTCGATTATATTTTCAGGATCAAGCCCTTCTCTGTGTTTTAAAGTTCTGTCAATTTTAGTTTCTTTTTCTGTCTTGTCTACTTCAGCCTCTTCTATATCTGAAATTTCCTTCACTTTTTGCAAATCATCTAATCTGACACGCTCATCAGTGTTCAACATGGCATGAACACCTGCGATACTTTTCACAGTATACGTTCTATTTGTCCAAATTTGCTTATAGCCTTTGGTAAAAATAGGTCTGGCCAATTTCTTTCTGACAAGTTCACCAACAGAAAAGCTATGCTCAACTGGCATTGACTTTTGCAAATTTAAATTGAGTAACTCAGATGCATCAGCTTCATTTGGACTGTAATCTAAAATACCACTGTGCGGACGGTCATTGTAAGCATCAATGTACTCTTGCAGATGGTCAGCCCACTTGACTGAATCTTTCTCCGTGAAGTCTTTGAATATGATTTCTTTGATGGTTCTACTAAGTCTGTCGATTAACCCCAGTGCATGGTGATCACCCACTTCAACTGTGTCATGTCTGATATGCAATTCTTTGAATAACTCCTGTACCTGTTTATTGAGAAATTCGCTTCCAGAGTCAGAGATAATAAGTTTGATCGCCCCTGAGTCCTTATAAATCTCTTCAAACCCTTTTTTGACTTCAAATTTAGTTTTATTTTTCAACGCTGCTGCATAGGCTTTTCTGGTAAATGTGTCAATGCAAAGCAAAATCCATTTGTAACCAGAGTTCTTGCGTGAATAGGCTGACATGTCAAGTAAGTCAATGAACCAGAGTGCATTCTCATGGAATGCAATGATATGACCCTGGATGTGCTTTCTAGGCTTTTTGTGCAGCTGGTAGCTTTTCTGTGATCTGATAAATGAGTCAATATCGTGAAATGTTACCTCTGGATTTTGCTTCTTCATGATTTTATAAAATTTCATTGCAGATGGATATTTATATTTCTCATACTCACCTTCCATTTATTTTAAAAGAAAAATTCCAGTAAGACAGTCATGATCACCAGTGCGCTTGTAAAAAAACGTGTGTGATGTTTGATTCATGGTTTCTGCAGTCGCCAACAAACTAGTTTGCACAGGGTCAGTCGCCAACACATTGGTTTGCACAGGGTCAGTTCGTATAGGTACTGTATGTTTTATGGGTTGCACATGTGTAGGCACTGTATGTTTTACAGGTTGCACATGTGTCTGCACATTGACATTGTCATTCTTTCCAAATATCATACTGTCGTTTGCAGTTACAATCGTATTATTATAGCCCTGCACCTTGCCAATGTGCAATCTCATATCACTAGGAATGAGCTGCAGGCCCACCCCAATTGCAAAATCTAGCCTTGAGCCCACTTTTGCCACAGCATTGTTGTACGACTGCTGCGATCGTATCAGTAAACTTAGACCCTGAGTATCCTGAATTGATTCCTGAAATGTTTTAACAGAGTCTACTAGCGTTTGCCCTTGAATAGCATCTTCAACCAAATTTGCAAACTGTTTTTGTGTATCAATCGATTGATCAATGTCTTGGCGCATCATTGCCTGCGCACCTAAAATGCAGTACACATAGGTCCGGATGGACTCATTGATTCTAGACATGCCTGCACGTGTAAAGCCATCGCTATCCAGCAGTACAAAATTGGTCCAGTCATCAGAATGAGTAAATGTCAGGGTGTCCATGTAAAGTTTTCTTGGATCGATATTGGTATAGCCATGTCTATCGGCGTTAAACAGATATACTTGTAACTGCCTTTGCAAATATTGGCGCCCAGTTAGCGAAATGCCCAGAGGGGTAGTTTCAACTTTGCCATAGTGAAAGTAGTTGAAATCTGAATCTCCAAATTCAAGTTTCAATCTTTCATATGCCTGCCTGTCATATGGGTTCTTGCCCGCATCATGATCGGGATTCCCAGGCAAAGGTACCTTAAGCTGATGCAATATTTTTCTAATGGTAAAATACACATGAAATCTAAACATTGATCGTGCTAAAGGCTCCTGTTGATTGACATGGTTGTTCCACGACAGGCCACACCCGTACGTGGCGCAGAACAGGGCAAATTTAAATTGATTTTCCCACGTGCCTATGGTTGCACTTTTTATATAGCCCTGGACTTGATCATATTTGGAAAATGTTCTCGGTGACCGTTTGTCAGGGAAGATGTCAATCACATTGTAGGGAAATGATATGGATGGTGTCACTGAAATAGTCTGATGAATGAAAGCATCCTTGTCCAGCACGTTATTTTTGTACTCCAATGTGTACTGTGCGTTAGGATTTAATCTCTGAAATGGTTTCATTTATTTTAGCATTTTTTATATCCTAGCGACTGGGTTGAAATACCATCTTCCAAGATTAATTTTTTGTCATCTGCGGCATCTAAAGCTACCTTTTTCACTTTTTCAGTGTACAGCTGATGATCGCGACTTCTGAAGACTAACATCTGTTTTTCAATGGGTACTCTTTCTAAAAGTACCTTTTTGTATTCCTCAAAGGATATTTCATTTTTCACAACATTTTTCTTAATTCCTTTACATTTTTTAACCACCCTATCAGTCGTATATGCATATAGTTTGGATCTCAAAGCGATGAATTCCTCAATGGTATTCCCAGCTTCCTCATCTTTGAATTTACCTATCACTTTTTTATTTTCCTCAGAGTACAGTGCATGGCCTCGTGAAAAGTTTGAAAAATCATACAGGTGTGAATCGTTTTTCATGTCAGCATAGATGTCACTGGTGTGAATATGATATACCAGCGAATCTGTGTCAGTATACAGCAGCTGAGCTGTGCCTGGGTATTTTTTCATGATATGATTGTAATGAAAGTCATACATGTGATTCTTGGAGATATCGAGAATAGCTTGCCCCAGATAAATTGGTTTGTTCAAATACACTTCTGCTCTCTGCCTTTCAACCATAACCAGCTCTTCGCTGAATATTTTGTGAGACCTGTAATTGTTAGAGTTGACTAGCTTTCTGAGTTGATTGACACTAGTGGCTAATGTGATGTCTTTCCTGCGTCTGACAGATTCCATGGTCTTACCAAACACAGAGTTATTCATCAACTTGAAAAAGTCTTTCTCAAAATCATTTTTAGCTTGAGCTCTAAGACTCGTGTTGTAATCAATATACTGTTTCAGAAACTCTGACTCTGTGTAGGAAATACCTCTGTGAATTTTAGTTAGTTTCAAGCCTTGGGACAGGTAAAACTTTAGCGTGGTATGATGTAGGATGTATTTCTGTTTGTCATGCAGATTTGGGATCAATTTGTCATTCATGTGTTCAGGCGCCAGGGGATAGGCATTGTGCAGATCATGAAGCTGTTCTGGGTATGCCAGATCGACCTCCAGTGTGCATGGGATGGCCCACCATTTTTGAAAATCTTTCATCCATTTAAAGTTTGAATGAGGAAGCTGCTGCCCCATGGCATAGCCATATAAATTGTTTGCATCAAGATAGGTGATGTAACTTGTGGGTGACTCTGGATCAAAGTCTTTCATATCAGGATTGTTGGCCCTTGCATGCCTGTGGCTAGCTTGGCATATGCCACCACGAATCCCTAACTCAAAAAAGTTGTACATTTCTACATCTGTCAGTAGTTCTAATTGAACACCAGTCATCTTCAACATGGCCTGCCATGCAAGTCCTGGAGCAGTGTAAAAGAAAGCAGGGTCCAATTTGTAAATCCGCATGCAGGTATTTCTAAAGTTTTCCAAGATGTCTGCCAGAAGTAACACATCTGTTTCGAGGTAAATTTTATGATAATCTTTGAATGTTTTGCAGTTGAATTCCTGCCAAACGTTTTTAGCATGATCATAGTCAGCCTGGCTAACATGCGTATCATTGAGTGAAGAATAAAACTCTTGTTTACTTGGCAGGCATGGTTCATTTAATTTGTCAAAGCTATCAACCCACTCATAGGGATATATACCTTTTTGATTTACCAAATCAAATTTATCTTTGAAATGGTGTCTGAGGTTTATCTTCTCCGAATCAGGCAGGTTTTTAGCGAGTGAGTCCAGTGAAGACTGCATGAGCCTAAGCGAGTCCAAAAATCTGATTTCGATTGTTTCAGACTCAATAGGTAACATTTTAGAAAATGAAATGTAATTTTCAGAATTGTTTGCAATCACATTGAGTTTCCCTTTTAGGTTTTTGACAAACAGATGGGCATCATACCCTGACAAATTGTGAAAGTACACAGGGATGAACTTTGGCGCCTGAAACTGTAGATTACATGAAGCATGAGCTGGCCCTCTGTAGTTACCGTTGAAATGATCATGATCTCTGACTCTGACATCTTTGTCTGTGAATACCTTGTCACAGAGATGGCAGTTGGTAGCTGACCTGTATTTGTCCTGTTCTTCGGCTGTCAGAGGAGTCATGGTCATAGGGTTGAGTAGAATATCTTTTCCAAGTTGTTCGCAGAGCGCAGTGATTTTATCTGCAAAATGTGCTGCTATGTCACCATCTTGAATGTAAGTAAAAAGTTCATTTTTCTTGGTCAGATTGTACTGCACATAGAGGGAATAACTGTTTGCCACATGCTGCTGTGTCTGAACAGTTTTGTCACCCAGGTTTGTGTCAACTTTTTTCAGTGTGGACTCAAAATCTGCTGTTATCACAATAGGATGTTTTTGCTGAGATCTGTAATCTTTAAAACGTAAAATGTTATTTTTATCTGACGGCAAGCTGGTTTTTACACATTCAAATTTTGTGCAGATTTCCATATGTTCCGCGAATCTTTTATCGCGGAACTCCTTTGAGTTAGCTGAAACAACTTTCAGGCATCTAAAACATATTTTAGTAGCATCATGATGGTTTGTTTTCGCTGCGATCAATCTAGAAAAATTTCTAATCCAAGCGTAATGTGAATTAACATTATCTTCTACTTGCATCACTGTGTCCTGTTCAGGCTCAATGGCACTATCCTTGAAGTAAAGTAGATTGATGTAAGACTCTTCAGGTAAAATTTTATCTGATACTCTCATGGGTGAGATTGGGTACAGCACATATGTACCTGTATCTCTGGGGACAAATGTATAGACATTGACTGCGATATCAGGATTGTTTTTCTCAAAGATGTCTATATCCTTGATTTTGACAGGGTATTCGAGATCTTTAAACATGTCATCGAATTCACGCTTATTGTAATTTGTTACGCGCTCAGTATTTTTTGAAATATTTAAAAGAGCAGCTTCGATTGAATATCTGAAACATTTCTGGTCAGAATTTCTCACATTGACAACTGCAAGTTTTCTTTGAATAGGTCTAGGGAGGGGAATATATGAGCTTCATGCAAATGGCTGATACTTTATGGTATGTAAATCAAGCCCTGTAATTTCAAGAAATTTCCAGTTTGAACCCTTGCTTACAATATTTTTCATTTCAGTCAGGAGCTGATTGATTAATTTTTCAATGTCAAACTCATGATCAACCGCTAGGATTTCATTCATAACCCTCAACTGGAATTCCTTAACTTCTGTCCCTTTCTGCATTAAAATATTTAGCACAATTCCAACTTTTAATCCTTCCTTGTTTTCCTTACTAAGTTTAGCTTGGAGTAAATCTGAAATTTTTTCAATGTAATTTTTTATGCCAGTTTTTGGTCTCCCACCAATTTGATAATGATTTGCATACCCTTTAAAAGCAGATTGAAATGCATGGAATTTGGTTGGCCGATCAAGCCAGTTTGCAAGGAATTTTGTAGTCATTTTTGGAGTAATATCAAGCCCGAGATCAACAGCTTGCTTGACTAAATCACCTTTCAAAATTCTGATAGGCTTGACACCCTGTAAGAATTGTATCAAATCTGCTTTTCTAGTAAATTTTGAGAATCCAAAATACTCATTATGTCTGGCGACCTGTTTGAGCTGCTTTATAGTAAGCTCATTGAATGGCTTTGTCAAAATTTCTTCAAATGTAAGTTGAATTTTTTGTTTTACAGGCCTAGGTTGAACCTGAGGCATATCTAAATTGTATCCATCTAGTAACTCATTTAACTCTTCTTTAGGGATATTTCTGATGTTTTTGATACCTACTCGCTGAGCTACCACACGTTTTTCGATTTGGCTTAAATCAGGAAGAGGCTTGTCGATGATGACCTCCGTTGGCAGATCTGGGATTTGACTCAGTTTTTCAAGTAGCATCTGTCGTGATAGTGATCCATAATTCTTAATGTGATTTCTGTAAGCTAATACTTTCAGTTCATCGCTTGAGAGTCCCTCAGCAGGGTAAACGCTCTGGCCTCTTGAGGCTGGGTTATGAGCGATCTGAGTCGTCATTTCTTATATACATTATTTTATTTTATTAGATACGGGTAAATAAGTCGCATCTTTTATAGCTAGCATGTAACCATAAAAAAGACAACTCGATCGATCATAGCACACCACAAGAGGCCTCCAGTGTCATTTGAGTTCCTCCGTAATCTCAGATTGAGCAGAACTTTGGATCTCAGGGTCACCACCCCTGAAAAAGTTGAAATCACCTTTTCAGAGATGTGTTTATTTATACAAGAATTTTTAAATATCATTTTCTTCTAAAAAGTCCGCTGCGCGTGAAACATTCTGATAGTAAAGCTGATAATCTATTTTATTATGTTTTTTCCTATTCTCTTCCTTTGTAATAGGTCTTAAATTTCTAAAGTTCCAACATAGCATAAGCTCCTCCTCATCTAAATGATCAAAATGAGATCTGGGCAAGATATGATCGATTTCCCAATATGAAGCATAATTTTCCCAGGTCATGGTCTCATCAAATTGATATGCTATCCAATTGTATAAAACATCTAGGGAACAATCAAGGTATTTTTCTAATGTTGATTTCTGCTGTTTGGTTCTAAGACAATGACCTAACTGGTCTGAGAGATTCTTAGATTTTTTAAGAGAAGGATTTTCCTGTCGTCTTTGTACCTGATAGTTATTTCTACAGGCTTTACATGTATTCACTCTTCCACATTTACTCTTAGGGTCTATTGTGAAATCGTCTAGTAGCTTTTCCTCAAAACACCTCTTACAATCTCTTACAAGAAAATCCATATACATTGAGATCCATGGTCCATTAAATTCACGCCTGCCACCTGTTCTTAACAACTTGAACTACGCTATTGTACTCCACACAATGAGATGCTCGCAAGCGTCTGGGTCAGCAGGATGTGAATTGTGTACACACTGCGTGTATCATACCGGACAGACGGTACACATGTGTACTGTTTAAGTGATTTTTAGAGGCTTAGGAAGCCTCGTTCTGAATCTGACATACTTTCCCAGATAGGCTCTACTAGGCCTTAAGGATCAAATGTAAGTGTCTTATTTATTACTTTGCTAAAATTGTTTGTGTTCAAAAAATAACTGAAAAAATAGCCTGTACATTTGTCTTAAACATATGCCTTAAAAGACATCAAGTGTTCAGACATACATAAGTTTTGAGACCTTATGTAGTTCTGATTGATCTAGGCTAGACACCATGATCATGTTAAGAAAACCCCACGGGGCTATAAAAGGTGATGACGTCAGTTGTGTCAGTGGGTAATCGGAAAGAGAAACGATTTTCTCACTTCTATTATTCGCTGGACGATGCAGGGCCTGCCCCTCTGTGCTTTCAGTTATGATAGATTTAAGAAATGAATTTGGCTTTCCGATTACCTACGGAGAGTGCATGCGGGGGCAGGACGCTATGTACTTTCCAACTGCACACACACACACACACACACACACACACACAAGCCTAAAGGAGGCCTCCTTAAATCAATGACTTAACACCCATTGGAAATATCTCATAACTTTCGTTTCGTATGAGAAACATCCATACAGTGATGTTGTAAGTACTTGAAAGGCTAAGAAAGAAAAAGGTGAAAAAAAAGGCTAAGAAATATAAAGGCGAATAAAACAGGCTAAGAAATATAACGGCTAAGAAAAAGCCAGAGAAAGAGCCTAAGATACGCCAGAGAAAGAGAGCCTAAGAAACACCAGAGAGCCTAAGAAAAATAAGGGGAACAAACCCTTTTTACAATTTTTTCACTAGGTCAAACCCGTGAGTAGGGTAAAAGTGGGAGAATGAATTTGACTGGACTCATGACTGAAAACCGCCCTGACATTGTTCCCTCCTACCTCAGTCAAGTTCAACACTAAACTTTTCCAAATTGACATATCCATGTTTATAGTAACGTACATCAACAATTGACAAGTCGAGCCAACGGTTGTAACACACATGTCCATATATTTTGTTTTTGACTAGGTAACGATTTGAGTCCAACAAACATGTTACATTCCAGGGGACTTGAGTGATGTTTATGTCTCTTGGTTCTCTGGGAATAAAATTCACTCCTGTTAGGATGATATTTCCTGCTACTGATACACAAAGTAAGATTACGATTGTTTTTGTTTTATCCATTTTTAGAAACATCATTTTTTATTAGATTCCCTTCGCTAGGTCAAACCCGTAATATTTCTTTCCTTCCATTTTTCCTTTTGACCTGATGTACTCATAATCAGAACACTTTTCGAATTCCTTTTTGATGATGGAAGTCGTGAAGGTCGTGATCATGTTGTCTTCGTTGTCAACCAGCGTGAGGATCATCGCTTCACCATTTTTGGTTGGGATAGTCAGCTGTTCGACAACTTTGTACCAGATGTCAGTGGGGACATCTTTCCATTGTTGAAAGGCTGTAGACTTTTGTTACACGGGCGTTCAATTCATCATCGGTGGGGAAGTGAGACATTGTTATACTTTGAGAATCAAGTTGTATTAGATTTACATCGTCAAATGGAATATTGTGGGCAGGATTGTGACAACCCCCATATTTGGCACAGGCAGGAAGAGAGGTCATTTTGTATGTGTGTGGCATGAATTAAATTTGGACATGTGTACATGTGGGCAGGGGCAGGGACGACATGAGCAGATGTGTCAGGTTGGCGAAATGGGAAAAGTTGGAAATTGTGGAAATTGTGGAAATTTTGAAAAACTTGAAAATGAAAAACTTGAAAAAATGAAAAAGTTGGAAAAATGAAAAACTTGAAAAAATGAAAAACTTGAAAAAATAAAAAATTGAAAAATTGAAAAATTGAAAAAGTTGTCAGGTTCGGTTTTGAGTCAAAACTCAGTTAAAGTTTTTCAGTTGTTTTTCAGTTGAGTTCATACTCCCACTTTTACCCTACTCGCCTGATTACATAATGTCAGAGTGATGCTGCAGAAGCAGGTTTATGTATGGAAGATGTAGAAAAGATTGAAGTATTATTTGCTGAAAACCGCATCAAATTTCTTCACTTTATAAGGAAGTTATGGACGATCAACGGTGGAGATAAACTTTTGTCAGTGACTGTACAACTAACTTATGAACGATTGGATTTACACCCCATAAATGTATTACCAATAGATAGAAACATGGCACCTTAGAAGCAGACAAGCATATTTTTAATCGTTTTATGTGATAATAAATGACGTTTTTACGCAAATTTCACAAAATGGGTCAAAATACATAAAAATCGCCATTTCCAATAACGTAACTAGTTAAAAACTACAAAAACATGCTTTTTCGATTAAGAGGCACCATTTTGAACTCACTTAACCTTGCAATGGGATCAACCACAAAGCCACAATGGATCAGTTTAACTCATTCAACGCTTATTGATAGCAAAATTCGCCTAAATCATTATTGTGAGCCAGAGTAGAGACCTAAGCATAGTTTGCATAATTCTCTTGGGACCACCCAATTGTGGCTTTGTGGTTGATCCCATTGCAAGGTTAAGTGAGTTCAGAATTGCCTCTGTGGTCTGAAACGAACTTTAAACACG
>NMRB01000234.1:410828-427728 GCA_002633025.1 Notospermus geniculatus | reverse complement strand
GGGGGGGGGGGGTACACAGCCCCACTCCCCAGTATCCACTCCTGAATTATCCCTCCAAGAGCTGAGCGGACACTGAATGAGCAGAAATGCCCCATTCCATCCCCACTCACACAAAGTGAGCAGATGAAGAGTAGCGCACTAAGAACCCCTGCAAAGGGAGGACGCCCCCACCCATTATTGGATTTAGACAATCCTGACGTGTGCCTCTTCAATATAAATGCCAGTCAATAGTGTGGATTCGCAAACATGACAAAATCCAAGGTACGAAATATGAATCCAATTTCGTACTCGCATATCAACCATATTCTGAAATGAATGCAATGTAATGCTGAAATTAGAAGTGTCTTTGTTTTATAGCTGGTTGGGTCTTTGTTTTATAGTAGGGTCTTTCTTTTATAGAGGTATTGGTTCTTTGGTCTTTGTTTTATAGACTACCCGGGCAGCTAACGTCTCGTGAGACGGAATGTTTGTCTGACATCCGGCTATTTTGAGCACGCTGCTCCGGGCAAATGACGTGGCGATTATTTATAAGGTTAGCCTCCGCGGGGGGTTAGGGTTAGGGGGTAATGGTAGGAGTAGAGATTAGGGTTAGTGTTAAGGGTAGGGCTGGGTTAGGGTTAGGGGTAGGGTTAGGGGTAAGGCTAGGACTAGGATTAGGGTTAGCATTAGAAAATACACCCAATAAATGACGCATACTGTACATATTAAACAGGTTTTCCGAATGACCCAAAGCAAAATTCTATGGCGGAGAGTGTAACCTCAGTAGTGTAGTGGTAGAGCGTAGGTCCCAGGGCTTTCATTAAGCCTGCATATGGCGTCTACTACGCATGTAAACTACAGAAATGACGCAAATATAAATAACTCTGAAGTCTCAAAAACGCAGGTAAACTCGATGATACGCTGATAGAGAGATTGTGGAAGTCCCATCTGTATACTCTGTCACCATTTACGCCAGTAGGACCCCGGCTGACGCAGGTATCAAGATATTGGAAGTCGCGCGCCGGCCAAATTTTCTTCAGAACACCCAATCCTTGCTAGCGCAGCTGAAAATAGAACTGGGGATTCCCGTCGCCCATAGCAACTACACACTCCTGGCTCGCACGCGGTACCGGTAGCAGCATACAAAGAGAAGATTTGACCCCAGTAAAATGTCATGATCACCAAAAACAACTGCTGGAAGTCTAAAGACCCCAGCATCTTTCCAAGTTGACTTCCATAATAAAATTGTAGAAGTTATGGCCCAGGTAGGGAAAAAGTAAATGAAAGCCCTGGGTCCATCTAGTTTTAGCTAGCTAGGTATAGACATATGCCCTGGTTCGAATCCTCCTGACGGCACTATGCACTCATTACCGTTCATTCGCAGTTTTATACTTATTCCTTCATCTTCCAACATTTTTGTCCCTTTTCCAGTCTAAAACAGTCTGTTTTATTAATTATTTGCCATCAAGGAACGTGATTTTTGTCGCAAAATGATCGTGAACATATTCTAAGTTGAATGTGCCATATTTGGAAAAGATGGCGTCGCCTGGTGTGAAAAAATAAAAAGCGCCATGACGTGACGTCGTTATGTTTTGTCTCTACCGGTATTTATTGACTGAGTGCGGGAGCGCTGCGAACAACATTGTGTACATTTGATCACATCACTCCATCATACCCAACAGGCTATAATTCCCTCCAAATCACCAATAAAACCCCGATTTTGACCAAACAGACCATTTACTTACTTAAACATGCATATCGGTAGCCGTTACTGTGATCACTAACATCTACCTTGACTTCATTTTAATTAATGCAGTACAGCTTGGTATGGTTTCGCGGTGAAAATCGTCCAGAGGCAAAATGGAACTAGAAATTGACTTACCAGTCAATTTGAAGACCGCCCTTGGAAATTGGGAGCTAGTTGACTGATCGAGAATTACCGAGCAGCAATGTAGAAAGCTCGGTTGATGGGCGAGGTAATAGACAGGATGAAGGTGTCATAGACTTCTAACATTAGAATTAGAAAGTTCAATAGAAGATGCACATTTTTATTATTGAAAGCCAGAAAGGCATGTTTTATTTTGTTCATAATCAACCTGCGGTTACATGTATAGGTCATCTAACATACATGCTGTGACATAACTCCTGAGTGCTCCTCTATCCCATCATGACTATCTTGACTGCAAGTACACTAGTGATTGCAATACCAAACTGGAAGCTGGTGCAGTCGAAGAAGATTTAGGTTGCGAACAATGTTTGAAGGTGATGTCTGCATTGCTCAGTGTCAAGGATGGTGGTGCTAGATACATATATGACATGGTACCAGTAGCTATCACAAATCACATTCATTGTCATTGAAACCTTTCGTTGTGTTCTGTGATTTGAAATACCGTATTACAGAAATCTTCTTGCATGAAGCTGTGATTATGGTATGATTGTGACAGTCTCTCATGTCTTGCTTCTTTCGCAAATTACTTTCTGACAGCCTCAAGTCCTAGGAAGTTAATATCAAGATGGATCTTTTGGTGCATTTGTTTTAGGAAACTTTGGTTATTTGCATCCTGTAACGAGAAAAGGAAGATGGTTTTGAGCACGATGTAATAAGCATCCAGTAATTTAGCATATGACCTGGTTGTTGACACCAGAAAAAGACCACAGTGATGCATTGATAGCATAGCAGTGTACATCATGCACAGACACAGCTCTTCTATGCTCTGTGACTGTGTAGGCCTATAGATCGTTTTCACGACGTAACTCCGACAGTGTCCGCCATGATGACGTTACGCGTTTTGCCCACCCACGGCGATCTCGCAGGCAAGTCATGCTCCCGCGCCACCTTTCAGCATGTTGCAGAAACATAGTTCTNCTCCACGGCGTTCTGTTCAGACGCAGCGCTGTGTGGAGGTTGGAATACGCGAATATGATATATAGATAAAACTACAAATTTCACCCAAATTTCGCACTATTTGTGCACGGATGACCCCAAGAATCAATAGGGTTCTGTGTAATATGCTCATCTACCATTTCTGAAAATTTTACCGCGATACATGGCGTTTTTCGTTAGTTATCGTGGGGACACCGCAGATTGGATGGAGAGATCCAGAGAGAGAGAGAAATTCAGTAAAAACAAGGAAGACCGCCCCATTGATGGGGGCGGTCTTAATGACGTAACCCACATACGTTATCTGCTTGCTTCATAGTTCGGATCCCTGTATCTAGATTTTACAACGAACTGACATTCAAAAAAGGAATGATACACCCATTGATTGATTGTTACAGTAGTTGTCCGGGACACCGAGTGGTATTTTTTAAAAAGACAAGAAAATTACCTGGGGGAGCTCTTTCTTTTTTTGGAGCTTTAAATCCACATACTTTCCCATGACGATGTTGTACGGATGTTCTCTGTCAGTGTGGTGACACTCATCAAGTATCATCATCGAAAAATCATCGAAATTGATCCGATCCATTTCATCGGCAATGGTTGTCTCTTTTAGGCACATTGCATTCACCAGAAGCGGCGCCGTCAGCACTATGATGTCCTTCTTTTTCTCGAGAAGACAACTAATCGGTGGAATGTCGTCATTGTCACTGGCATGACTGGATAACTCTACAGTCTCAAATTCGCTCAGGAATTTCTTGAATAGCATGCACAGCTGGTTGGCGAGAGCAACTTCGTTTACGAGGACAAGGATCGTGTGTTTCCCTGGGGATTTTTGCAGGTGGTCCTGGAATAAATCCGATACGTACGTGGGCATAACACGTCCTCGTTGGGGCAGTTCAAAACAGTTCAGAATGTTGAGCTTCTTTTGGATAACCACATGGTATTTTGCAAATGACTTTCTTGAACTGTTCATCAACTCGTTTAAAAAAAATTATTCATCAACAGCATAGCCACCGAACTAGCCTACTGACCGCGCTCAATGTGTATGCTCCTACCCCCTCCAGTTCAGAGGTCAATCCGCCAGTCACACGAATGACCAGGCAATAAAAATTTTGCCGTCCCATATACTGTACCCGATGTGTTCAGTGTCCTCGGCCGGGAAGATCGTCGTGCCTTGATTTTCTAATTACACACGTTCCCGGCAAGTTATAAGCCGTGGTTACACTACATAAAAATACCCGTGTTTTTCCAGACCCGTGTCAAACCCGTGTGTGCGAAAAGCCCGGCGAGAGGTCACACCACTACATTGTAGTTAAGTCGCCCGGCGACAGTTGCGCTGCATGCACTGACTCTTCAGTCATTTCTCTATTGGCCCACATTGTTGGAGGCGCGAAAACGACGTCACTTAATGGCTGCGCCATCTGTAGCCGTGCTAAAGAACTAATGAGACACGGGGATTTCGAAAAGCACGGCGAGATTGCCGTGTTCCAGAAACCCGTGTTTTTCAGACACGGGTTTCTTGAAGCCCGGCAATTCATAGGTGTGACCGCAAAAAACCCGGGGAGTTTATGTAGTGTAACCACGGCTATAAAATACAATCTAAAAAAGGGCCGTAGTAGTGAATGATACGCATGCAATCCTACAAGGGTCATGTTCGACAACTACCTCGGGTGGTCATCGCGTTTCATTTATGGGAAAAACGACATGGGTCGTCTGACCAATGTGGTTGACGTGTCATGGCCCTATTGTGCCTTTCCTGTAACCTCGGCCAAATGATCAATACTCGATGAACGGACCATAGGCCTACATAGGCATTTTCCCCTTTGCGAAACCTGGAGACGACTATACCCCAATACGCAATAACTGCGCGGCGAAAAAGGGCTCGAATAAACGCAGCAGACCGCAGGTCTAGGGGAACACACGCAGGTCTTCCAAGCCAATACTTGAAGGTTCGAATCCGGATCCGGGCACTTTTTTCATTTGAATACATTTTCAGTATATGTATTTCGCTTTTCTGATATGTGACTCGGCACAACAAAATGAGTCGGAAGTCGCACAGAAGAAGACCGGAGGTGGAACCAGCCAGCAACCACAGAAATCGACAAAGTCAAATTTCACAATGGGCAGACAATCCTGAAATCAGGGGGGTAATGTAGAAACAGCAGTTGCAGTGCTAGGTGCCCGGGGCACACAGATTGCATTGATGCAGATGAAAATACCAGTGAGAGGGTGCATTGTGCATGAAGCCAATGCACCCTCTCACGAAATGAGGGCGTTTGACATTGGAAGTGAAATACTGAGCAGCAGGTTTGGATATGTGAAAGAAAGTGTTGTGTCATCACAGGAAGTTGTCCAGAAATACAGTAGGCTATTTGCTTTGAGGACGTTTTTATTGATCACCCTGTATACGCCCCGTGCCCCACACTGCCGAAGATCAAGGCCGAAAATGTCGAGTTGCTCCGATCTCATATCATACAAAGCATGTTTATATGTCATCAAAACCGCCTTCAACAAGAAAAGGACATCGGAGCGATGTCAATGGTTTCCGATGAGAAGTTGACTACTCTACAGCTAGTTATCAGTGACCTTGACCTCTCACCTTGAGAAGTATTGCGTAACTGGAACAGGGATCCTTGATTAAACCAATAGGGGATGGTTAATGCAGGCTTCTAATTAGTTTTCCCCTGAAATTTTGAGTAGATTTCCATTTTAGAACTGTCTGACCATGACCTTGACCTCTGACCTCAAAGGTCATTGCGTAATCCGAAAGGTCGTCCTTGTTAACCTATAGTGTATAGGTCAAGGTTTTATCACCAGGTTCTGACAATGTTATATGTGACAGCTGACTGTGACCTTGACCTCTGACCTTGAGAATTATTGCGTAAGTGGAAGAGGCATCCTTGATTAAACTTATAGGAGATGGTTAATTCGGGCTTTTAATTAGTTTTCTCCTGAAATTTTGAGCAGATTTGCACTTTAGAACTGTTTGACCTTGACCTTGACCTCTGACCTTCAAGGTCATTGCGTAATATGAAAGCTCATCCTTGATAACCTAGGTGTAGATGAAGATTTTAGGCTTCCACTATCACCAGGTTCTGTCTCATGTTATTTGTGATGGTTGGCTGTGACCTTGACCTCTGACCTTGAGAATTATTGCGTACGTGGAACAGGCATCCTTGATTAAACTTATAGGAGATGGTTAATTCGGGCTTTTAATTAGTTTTCTCCTGAAATTCTGAACAGATTTGCACGTTAGAACTGTTTGACCTTGACCTTGACCTCTGACCTTCAAGGTCATTGCGTAATCTGAAAGCTCATCCTTGATAACCTAGGTGTAGGTGAAGGTTTTAGGTTTTTACCATCACCAGATCCTGAGTTATGTCATGTTATCAAATTTGAATATCAACTCTCACCACGATATCTGCAAATATGCGACCGAGCAGGCGCAAACTGAAAATTTCAGTTGCAATAACATCCGTGGATGAGCAAAGATGTTGTGATACCAGTTCCAAGTCGCTTACTGTGGCAGATCTCCCGATATGTCAAAATATCAAATTTGATATATCAATATCATGATGATGCTGACACTGAAGAATAATTTTTTTTGATGCCAGTATCTTGCCAAGGGCCATAAACATAGGGAAGGAACTTGTTACTAGTGCTCTACCTGGCGTAGGAGACAAGTTATTCAATAAACAAAAGTGTGACAGACAAAATCTCAACTTTTGATATATCAGTTTCACCATGAACCAGGTATCGGAGACTGGAAATTTTCATTCCATCTTGTAGCTCAGGTCATGAAACCTGGGGGTAGGTCACATTTCCAGGTCTGTAGCTCCTGCAGGAACAAAGTTACAGGTGTGACAGACTGGACAGACAGACAGACAGACAGACAAAAAACATCAACAAGATGACATTGTAAATGTCTGATGGTTCCCGCATGTTTAAGAGGACCTTACAGGCATGACAGGGGTTTGACCTTGACCTCTGATCATCAAGGTCATTGCATAATCAAAATGGGCATCCTCAGTAACCTAATAGTGGGTGATATCATGCTTCCACCTCTGCCATAGGCGGAGATGTATCAAATTATCAAAGTATGACCTTGACCTTGACCTCTGATCTCGCATCAAAAGTAACCAGTCCATTCAATTCCTAAGGTACGAAAACCTAAGGGTAGGACTTATTTCCATTGCTGTAGGTGTTGAAGGAGCCGAGTTATGCCATCAGATAAAAGCGTGACAGACAAAATATCAAGTCCGATATGTTGATTACATCATGATGACGGCATCTGAGATTGAAAATTATTGGCTCATTGGATTGCCCAGGTTCACAAACCTAGGGGTAGGATTTGTTTCCAAGGCTGTAGCTGTTCAAGGAGATGAGATATGAAGGTGTGATACAGACCGGACACACAAACACACACACGCCCACACGCACACACACACACGCACGCACACACACACACAGACACCATGACCAAAAACAACATGGTTCCCGATACTTTCAAAGTGAACATTTCTTCCGGCAGAAAATGCATCAATAATTAGTACTTGCCATGCCACCTATTCATTTTAGGGCATCGTAGCACTCAAACTGTTTCACATCATAGTGAACTGACATCGTTTAATCACCTACACCAAATCGAACTATAAAACTTCGCAATTGTGATCCGTAAAAGCCATCGCCGTGTTGTGTTGCCGCCTTTCGGCGGTTCTGAGGATCAGCGCGTCAAGGCACGACGATCTTCCTGGCCGCGGCCACTAAACACATCGGATACAGTATTGCTGTGGGTACAGCAAGAGAGAAACTCATTGCTGGAGATCAGTGTTAGTAACAACAGTCAACGTTTATTGTTTGAGTTCAGAAGAGCTCAGTTTACCTTCATGATGGCTGCAGCGACAATCGGCTTTCCACTACCAGTCGGCGCACAGATTACAACGTTTTTCCCCTCGAGACCTGGCTTGGCAAGGGATATCTGGTAATCATATAATTTCAGCTCATCTTCCTGCCCGTGCTCTTTGCATGCTGAAATATAATTATCCCTATCAGAGTGAAACGTGTCAGTTTTACGACTGAGATACTATTTTTGAAAGGAAGTGGCTATTTATCAAGCCAGGTGTAACGTTTTTCAGTGTGGCCATTTTTCTGTGTGATTCCCATTGTTCGGAACACCCTGGGAAACTGACTCGCTGTTTCTCTGTGTGCCGCCCATAGACATTGTCAAGTCGCCGCTTATTCCGTCAATCTATTGTAATGTCACACTGGCGTCACTGAAAAACGTTACACCGGGTTGCTAAACAGTACGCAAAATTTGGCTTAAACGTCGAACTGCCCTCTGTCAGGAACCGGATGTATATATACCCTACACCAGTCGTTCAGTGTATTGGTCAGTACCGAGATTCGAACCCACGCCTCCACATAAGGCAACACCGCCAGCACTGAGGGAAAGCGCGCACACCACTGTGCTAAATCCCCATCTGAATGTCCAGTGACCAGCATAGCAAACCTATGATTTCAGTGTATTGGTTAGCACAGTGCAAAGATGTGAGGACTATAATCCCGAGGTCGAGGGTTGGATGCCCGTGTAGTCATGATATTTTTTTCCTTTTTTCGTATTTCTTGTTTTCCTTTTCTCAGAAAATTATTGTAGCTTTCCAAATTTCTAAATAGAACAACTGGTTAATTCATACTTTCTTAGTGGTTTAGTTTAGTTTAGTTTAGTTTATTTCGGAATCCATGATCTCAATACATCGAGTTTTACAATGGAGCCGTAATAACAAAGAATACATGNCATATCTTGGAATGAGGTTAAGCCTGTCAATCGGGTCGCTAATCGTTCTGTGCACTGAATGGTGTCGCCTGCCCACTAATACCAGGCAACCAATCGTACGCCTTCCCGTAAAAGGGGCTGGTCTAAAGGGCATAAGCACAGGCAGAGCATTATAGTGAAAAAAGCCTAATGTTTTATATATGTAAAGCGCTCCAGACAAAGCAATTTAATGGGGCGCTATATAAATGCCTATTATTATTATTATTATTATTATGCAGCTCGCGGGCGCATGGCCTGCTGGGTGAAGCTCGCCGAGAGGTGCGCCGGAGCATGCCCGTGGATGATCTTCCACATCGTGACACAGTTATTCATATAAAATCGCTGATTGACACTCATAAAATTTAAATTATCCAACATAGGTTTAACATGTGACCTCGATTCTTCATTGAGTATAATCCTCATGGCCCGGTTTTGAAGGCGCTGGAGGCGCAGGATGTCTGTGACCTCCGTGCACTTTGAGGATAAGTGGCCAGGTGGTGTTTTCTAATTTGTTTTGAGCATATCTCATTTCAGGCTGCATAGGCAAATAAGGATTGCTTTATGTAGAAGAAGCACACAACACAGACATTGGGCCGAATTTATAAAACATAGCAAAAGCTTACAAGCCAAAGCCACAAGGCCAAGCTTTTGCTTGTCAAGGAGAAGCACAAGCCAAAGATTTTGCTCACAAACATATTCATAATCAATTGCTTTACCTTATGACATTCTCGTATAAAGCCATGCAAGATGTTCTATCTGATGAAGCTAATGCTCACAAGACAAAGCTTCTGCTAATTCTTAAAGGGAGTTGCTTGTTCTATGAAGCAAAAGCGAAACTTTAAAAATACTTCTTCAAGAAAAAGCCCAGAAAAAGCAAATGCTAGTTTTTATGAATTCGGCCCATCGACAGTGTACTTTCATCCAGCTTTGAAAGCTACAGTAAGCTGACTAGGCCTTTCATTACTTGGCCTGGATCGTGCATAGTCAATAATTCGTGTGGTTCGCAGGTTGGCCATGGTGGATAAAGCCAAGGTCAGAAATCCACCGGGCGCCGTACGATTTTCCGAACCCAGCGACTTGCCGTGGATTTTAGAGACTGAAACACGGATCTAAGATGAATTATGCCGAAATCGGCTCAATAGATAAGTGGAAATTAGACTGGACGCAATGATCCCGGAACCCGCCGACAGGCGGCAGCACACGACGAAGGCCTTTATGGATCGCTGCTGATATTTTTATAGTGTAGGTGGTTTTCGGGTTTGTAGCTCATAGGCGTTCGTTTGGTACCAAGGGGATGAAGTTGCTCGTTGTTATGGCTGTCCATCAATAGATAATTGGGAAATTGCGTATGGTTGGCCTCTGGGGTGGGAGAGTGCAGTGTGTGTGTTGGAGAGTGGGAGAATTGCCAAAGAGGTCACGTCGAGCATGTCGAGTGAGATTTATTTTGTTTGTTTTTTAATGTACTTTTCTTTTCGGGACGCAAGGGCCTACGCTGCGTGCGGCTTCCAGTCGGTTGTGTGTTTGTGTAGGCCACATGTTGCTCTATTGCAAACAGAGGGTGAAAAGAAGAGGGAATGAAGATTATGGTGTGAGAAGAACATCATGGACAGGCCTAGGCCTACCGATACACCCTTATTTTACGGCTTCCAGTCGTTTGAGTGTTTTTTTCGTGGGCCACTGTTGCTCTATTCGAAACAGAGGGGAAAGACACCAACACTCTGTGAGAGGATGCATTGGCCATACGTGGACAATGCATCCTCTCACCAACCACCCATTCTGCCACTTAGTTAGCATCCACATTGACCACAACCATTCCACCTTGGCGGCAGAGTCGGTTGGCGTTCGCCTGTCACTGTAGCTAGGCCTAGGCCTAATACTTTCACCGCCTGTAGTTCTTCAGGGGCATGCCCTATTACCGTCCGTTTTCAGTTATAACTTTATCACTCATTGTTGCACAAAACAACCATCTATTTAGAAACAAATCCTCTAAAATCTATCCCTACCCCCACCCTGGTTCCGTTAACTCTGGATCAAACTGGGCACCGTAGAAATTGGCCAAAATGTCTGTTTTTACTCGCCGTACGGGCCCCGGAGTGGATATGTGACTGGGGCTTAAGTCATATTATACAGTAACTCCTTTCCAAATCACACGTGTACCAATCGTATTCTGTTTCTGTTTTCCAGGTCTTCTCTTTGCATTCAGCCTCAGCACTCAACAATGGGGCTGTTTTCCATCAACTATTATTTTCCACACATCCTGTTTGCACACGGTTTCGTTATTTCAGATTTACAATGTAATGTTGGGATCCAGCCCATTTAGCTCGACATGAAAGTGGCAGCCTGAAGAAGACCCCGGTTGGGTCGAAAATTTGCTAAAATTTCTGTAGGACGACTTCGGTTATTATATCATTTTGTGTGTCGTCTTTTGTGCTTCTATTTTTGGATTGATGAAATTTACAGTTAAATAAGCTGTTCACAACGGGCGATATACAGAAGAAACTGTCCAGAACGGGATTGGAAACAGTCTGACATGGGCATAGTCACAGGCCTAGTCCATACGCGGATTATTGACTGGAAGTGTAAGCGGAAGACTCGTCCGCCCCCGAGCGTTCTTCCTGTGAGCTCTCTGTCAAGTAGGGCTGTAAAACTTCGATGCGGATGATCTTTGCACATGTGTTTTAATCTTTGTGGTATGTTCTGCGTTTTATTAAAAATTATTCTATAAGTTTCTAGTCCAATTCCCCCCTCGGCAAGAATCTTATCCTGCGCTGTCACAGTATCTAGCGTCGGCTTAAAAAAACAAAGTGTTCTTTCTATCTTTGGCTGTCGTGACTTGTCCAAATCCGCCCCGCTGGAGCAATTCAAGCTGTTCTGAAATATAAATGGAAAAAAGTGTGAGAAAATCGACATTAAGCAATCATCAGATTAGGGCACGATTGTCGCGCCTAGACGTCTATGGCACGCGGTTTGTTGATTTATTCCAAAAAGAAAGTTTTTGCTCTGGAAACTTTGTTTTTAGCGTGAAAAACTTAGTTTTTGTTGGCATTACTTAGATTTTGCTCTTGGAACTCCTGTTTCAAGTCCTGAACTGTAATTTCAACATCAGAAGAGCCAAAACGTAGATTTTTCTGAAAATAAGTAAGTTTCCACTCTGAAACATTGGGGAGTTTGAGATCAGCAACTTATCACGGATCCTTATAAGTATACGGATCGAAATGTACACAAAATTTGTCCTCATTGTACAGAAATCTATCTGTATACGTAATAAGTATCCGTGTTAAGTTGTATCCGTGATAAGTTGTTGATCTCATCAAACTCCCTATTAGTTCTCCCTGCCCCGGAAGTAACATTTTCGATAAGTAACATTATGGTCCGAAACCCATGGTTGTGGATGTTGAATGTTGACCCTGACAGTGACGCAATCTCTATGACCATATCAACTTAGTCTTGCCGAAGTATAGAACCAGGGGACCATGCAGAATATGGATGAGTTTAAAGTGAGTATTACCGATATACGGTGGAAATGCATTTACCTTTCACGTCCACCACAATCGATCCCTTTACGAGTCGTTGTACGTCCGATGCCGTGACGGTGGGGAAAGGGAGTTTCCCAATTGCCCTTAAGATTCTCTGCCGCAGGGTCTTTACCTTACCCAAATTGGCTTTTGTGTCCTCGCTTGCACTGTGAAGAGACTGAAAGAAAGATCGAACGATGATCAAGTCAATGCTAATAATCAGACAATTAATTGTAAACAACGAGGCAACCTGTGGCCAAGAAATAGACAACCCTTACGGTTCTCTTTCAAAGTGAAGTATATAGTGTCAGAAATTTTTTATATCTTCTCTAAATAGATATCGACGTGCGGGTCGTCGATGAATTTGGAGGAAATAAAACAGAAATAATGATATGTATCGATCATGAAGTTGTCTGCGTATTTTTTTCTCCTCTTCTGTTCGTTTTGAGGTTCCAAATCATTCGCTTACCTGCAGGAAGATTGATATCTGCTCCGTCATGGATATACAGTTTTCTGGCGAAGGCCAAGTAAGGAGCGCTTATTTCTGTCGGAATTACGAGATCCCCTTCCAGCCGGTTGAGTCGGTGTTCCATGGCGTGGAACAGTACGTGGAGGTTAGCTGCTAGCCGGAGGAGATGTGAAGTGTCTTTGCTGGAGGGGAAAACTCTTTCGTCGACCTGCGAGTCAGCGATGGGGGCCTCCTCCGCATCTGGAAAAAAGGTACAGTCGAGGTATTTCGAATACTACAGCGACCGGGCATGGGGTATACTAGTAGCCTATAGTATTCGTAGCTCATGGAGCGGCTATTTATCAGCTGCAGAATATTACAGCAACAAGTCAGTTAATAGCATTCCACATAGAATTTACGGGTGTACTTTTTCTTTGGATTACGTGCTTAAAACAGGCGTCGTGGCCACCAAGTGACAGTGACGAAAAAATGTAGAGAACGTTGGCTGGGTGATTTGTTGAACTTTTCAAGAAAATGCATGTGACCCTTACCTGAATCCGAGTTGTAGCCTACTTTGCATCAACCGCCTGGGCGTACTTCTCCAGTATTTGGTCAAAACTGTCTTGGGCATCTGCCGATAAAGTGTAGGCTACACTGTTAGAAATTATTAATTTTACAATAGTAAGTTTGTAGTAATTTTACAGAAATTGCCTGCAGCAGAGTCCCCAGCACTTTCTGTAAATTTACATCATTTTTAATGGTATGATTCATGTTTTCCTGTATTGGTTGGACTCCATTGGACATCCCATTATGATGCCTTCTGAGAGCAGTATGAAAATATAATTTGGTCAGCCTCCAGTCAAGTCTCTGTTAACATTTACATTTAAGTCTAATTTTACAGATGCGGTCCTGGGGACTCTGCTGCACAGATTTTCTGTAAAATCCTCTGTTATTTCTAACAGTGTATTTGACTCCTTCATTCTGGTGGAACTGATAAATTGTCATAAACATAGCGGCAATGTCGTCTTCTTTCAGGCCCATAAGGGTTAAAAGGTTGAAGTTCTCACGTACAGTTATTGGCGGATATATTTTCGGTTTACTACAAATGATCAGAAACCTGTCAATGAAACTGTCATTGCAACTGCAGAGCTGCGCCAATTCTGACAGGAGAAGGTCGGGCTGAGTAGAGATGTGCATGCACAGCGAGGCAAACTTAAATCTTCTTTGCCCGTTGACTAATGTACTGGAGTCACCTTTGCATCCCCACAATTGACACATGAGACCCCTTCCGTTCTCTCCGTTACCCTCCTTGCTTCTCACGGATGACAGTGTGTCCCTCATCACAGGTCACCAAGACATATCCTTGCGAATCTATAAGGTGTCGCTGCAGGCCTGCGGTGCTGTACGTTGTCAGGAAAAGTGTTTTTCCGTCTCCTCCAAGGACGCTTCTGCTACAGGTTCCATCACTTTTTCGTAAGTCAAACTTTTTCCTCCGCCCGGTTCACACACAGACATCATGCAGATACAGTTTCATCGACGTCCTAAAGGAATTCGCAATACAATCTATCGTAAATATTTCCCAACAGGACAACACAACCTTTAACTTCAAAAGCACGTGCTTGTAAAAAAACACTAGAGAGCTTTCGCAGCTCAGAGATAATGAGTCCAATGACGTTTATTCTAGGGCGAATTCCGATGTACCTTGGTGCAAGGTGCGGAACTCGACGACTGTCTCAAGCGAATCACTGTCATTGTCATCGTTGCCCACATGGGGTATTGGTAAACAGAGAAATCAAGAAATAAAGAAATCGAGAACTCCCAAAATCGATTAGTTAGACCTCGCACGTGTAAGGCCATATAAATAAAATGTTTGATTAGCATCTTTCCACTCTCAACTTTTGACGAAGGCGGGAGTTTTTTAAAACGTTTTATTGAGTTTGAGGATGCAACTTAGTATGGTAACCACGGTAACCATCTTGATGAGGCCGAATTTGATTGGATGTCATGCACTGAAATATAGAGGGCGCCACAAAGAATGACCTTGACCTTTGAAGTGACCTTGACCTCAACTAGACCCAAAAGAGGGCGTTACTCTATCATCTTAGTTCCAAATTCCACCGCTAGGGGTGCAAAGTCGCGGATGATCACTCGGGAGTACTCGGGCATCTTCGGAATACTTCGGAAATGTTCGGCAATTTCCGGTTTTTCGGCCATAACTTTTTTGTCTTTGATCGGAATCGGTCGGAATCTTCGATGACGTCATCACTGACCTTTGACCTTTCATACTGACCACTGACCTACTTAAAAAAATGACAGGAAGGAAGGGGAATCATGGGTCCGGACTATCTATTTTCGGACGGACGCATATTCTGAGCTTGTGTACACCACTGATCATGTCAGTATGAAAGGTCAAAGGTCAGTGATGACGTCATCGAAGATTCCGACCAATTCCGATCAAAGACAAAAAAGTTATGGCCGAAAAACCGGAAATTGCCGAACATTTCCGAAGTATTCTGAAGATACCCCAGTACTCCCGAGTGATCATCCGCGACTTTGCACCCCTAGCGGTGGAATTTGGAACTAAGATGATAGAGTAACGCCCTCTTTTGGGTCTAGTTGAGGTCAAGGTCACTTCAAAGGTCAAGGTCATTCTTTGTGGCGCCCTGTATATTTCAGTGCATGACATCCAATCAAATTCGGCCTCATCAAGATGGTTACCGTGGTTACCATACTGAGTTGCATCCTCAAACTCAAAATAAAACGTTTTAAAAAACTCCCGCCTTCGTCAAAAGTTGAGAGTGGAAAGATGCTAATCAAACATTTTATTTATATGGCCTTACACGTGCGAGGTCTAACTAATCGATTTTGGGAGTTCTCGATTTCTTCATTTCTTGATTTCTCTGTTTACCAATACCCGCCCACATGTACCTTCAATGGAGAAGGTTTTTATAAAATAATACATGCTCAGGTAATCTGATAACAGGGTGAGTAAATTTGCACAGACTCAGTAGATCCTCATATGTTCCTGTAGATATGGGGAGTCTAGTTTTATATGCCTTCTCGAGTGAATATTGTCCACTACTATTTCTCCGCTGTGGTAAGCGGATTGTTTGGAATGCTTCCTCCTGATGTGACATCTTGATTTGGATGGAATCCGGCTGCTCGTTGGTGATACGCATTTGCATAATAGTCGTGGTTACACCTATCCAAAATCCCCGTGCTTTTTGAGACACGGGGTTTTTCCGAACCAGAAAAAACACGGTGTTGACCCGGCGAGCGGTTACACTACTAAAAATGCGATTGGTAATAAGTTCCGTATCCCGGCGATAGGGGATCTGCATGTAGGCAACTCTCCATCATAAAGAGGCTGCTGGAGGCGTGAAGTAGCATATACGCATGCGCATAACTCATCACTTTGCATCGTCGCCTGTCGGGGTGCACGGAACTAGAAATAGACACCGGGATTTTGCGGGTACACTACATAAATCCCCGTGCTCAAAATAGCTCCGGCGTTGCCCCTTCGAGATCGCTGGGGCTAATAATCACGGGGATTTCAGACACGGGTCTATTTAGACTCGGCGATTTACAGGTGTAACCGCAAAAACCCCGAGGAAAGCACGGGGATTTATGTAGTGTAACCACAGCTATTATCTGGGCATTTTACAGGGGTGCCTTCTTCGGACACACGTACGGACAAAATGCCTAGGTTTTGGGCCAACATCTTACAGTCCAAAATATCTCCTGCTTCTACGTCAATGACCCGATAGGGTTGCTCACATGCAAGTTTGATTAAAGTGGACAGTTGTGAGGGTACAAATACTTCGCCTGCACGTTTTACCGCCGGCTCTACCGAGTCACCGGCTGACTGACCGTGGTTTGTCTCGAAGCAGTGGATTGTTACCTCCATCAGGTTTTTCGTCGATTTCAATACAGTGGAACCCCTCAGTCTGACCACCCCTCTTACTTGACCACCCCTCCAAACTGACCGATTTTTGTCGGTCCCAATGAAATCCTTCACATTTTCCATTAGCTAAGTCGACCACCCCTCTACCCCGACCGTGACCACCCAGATGGTGGGTCCCAAGCTTCATTTCAACCCCTCTAAATTGACCACGACCACAAAATTGTGTGCATTTGAACATGGGCTCTTTTGAAATACATGTACAAATGTACATGTAGTCAGAATATGGAGGTGGTCAGAATGATCTTCTGGGCCAAACACCAAAGCCAAGCTAAACCAAGCTTCTAAAGTGTAAGATTTTGTG
>NMRB01000234.1:399523-410759 GCA_002633025.1 Notospermus geniculatus | reverse complement strand
AAAGAGAGCTCATCATTTTTGGAATGTTAATTCTGCCAAATACATCACATGCATTTTTCCTAGGGTCAGCTCACTAGACAGATATTGCATACTGGTGCGAGCCCTGCAGTAGTGTGACTCTGTGCGGAGAAACCTGTCGATATGCGCTTTCACCAAACGATGCAATCTCTCGCCACGTTCTCTTTGTACCTGTCGTCTGCCCACTCGGTTTTCTTTCTCAAGGTGTCCAGTGGAGGTTGTCTTATGCAAAGCCGTGCGAACCTGTCTTTCTGCGACATAGATGGTATGAAGGAACATGGAACGACATACGCGTATAACATCACCACTTCACTAGGCAGGTGATATTCCATGGATCTGGTTTTACGGCTGCCCCGGCAAGACGTTTGTCATGTTTGTGGTTCCTTCGATTTCACATGGCGGGAAATCCACTGCCTTTGCTCGTCTAAAGATCCCATGTTGTAGTAGCATTGTTGATATCCGGTCGTCCCTCCTCCGTCACAGTCGAACATTCGAATCCCTTCATTGCGCAATACCTACTCACACACTTAGGCTTTAGAATGTTGCGCCTCTTAATGACGTGGGATGACCTCTCCGATCTATATTCTTTCCCCCGGAATCTGACGTCTCGATTTCTTCTTTGGTGGTGCATCTATTAAGCTGCTTAGCTCTACCCTACCTTCTCCTTCTACTTCATATGCTTCGGCTGGACGGTGCTGTATGCCATGAATTGACTTCTGCGCTTCATTAGCCGAACAGAATGGGCAAGGTCCCATGAAGTGATCGTAGCAGAAAACTCGGAAGCATGCCTGACAGGCAGCAAATATCTCGTCACTGCAGCTACTTGCATTTCCACTGCGGTGAAAATGATTTTCACCGTGGTGAGAATGATTTTCGCCGCAGTGGAAATTATTTTCACCGCGGTGGAGATGTTTTCACCGTGGTGAGAACTTCTAAAGATTTTACAAAGCCTCGGAAAAAAATGCAAATGCAAAAGTTTTTCGTCAATGAGCTCTATGGGCCACCGTAGGAACTTTTTTCCCCTTTTTGTACTTTATTGCTTGAGAAAGTATTTTTATGTATTCATATTTTGATTCTTTAATAAATTACACGTACGTGAAAAAAATCTACAGACATTAGCCAGCACTTCTGTTTACGCATAGGGGCGGCTGCATGAACCCTCATGTACATTTGGCACCCCCTCGTACACTGTTTCCACCAGTGAGGTAATCCTAGAGGGTGATGACACGAGAACTCCTACGGGGTGAAGATATGATTAAGGTGTCTTTCATGGTCAAAGCAGGATTTTTTTGGCTCAGACTTCTTTGTCTTCCATGAGGGAGGGGCGAAAAAATTCAACATCACATTATCCCGGCATGATCGGCGCTAGTTACTGGGGTTGTGACATTATTGGTCAAATTGCAAGTTACTGGGGTTGTGACATTATTGATCGAATTAGCAAGTTGTGACATTATTGGTTGGGTGAGGTGGTGTTCATCATGTCACATTTGTGACATTTTCATCGGTTGTGACATTATTGGTCGATTGTGACATTATTGGTTGTAACAGGCCTGTCATGCACAATAAGTTAATATAAACCTCTTTCCACTCTTGTTATAACGACGACAGGAGTAAGATATATTTCATATATTATGAGGACTGTATTTATTCTCTGTAAGACAGCATCAGTGAAGTACAATACATCCGTCCATGACGGGACCAGCACATCGAATCAACGGAAAGACGTAACCGTCAAAATCAACAGTTAAATACGCCATGACGAGTACGTCATGGCAAATACGTCATGGCAAGTGCGCCATGGCAAGAACGATGACGTCACGGGTGACGTCATCATAATCAACGCCGAATGGAACGCCGAATCGGCAGTAACACCAGTTGTAGGATATAGTGGTGAAGGCCTAGATAATTCTTGTTATTGATGTGGCAGGCCTACAGTTCCTTACGAGTATGTCTATTGTTAAAGTTCACGTTAAATTGTTTTAGGTACATTTTATTCACTACTTCAGGTCGATCTAGTTACTATTAACTGTGAGATATGATGAGTGAACTTGGACCAACCCGATGTATATGTATGATTGATAATTTTTGACAATGATCTTTTGTAGTTCTTTTGCACGTTCTTTTGTAATTTACTTTGCAAGTTCTTTCGTGATATATTTTGCAAATGTTCTTCGACTGAAGGAAGCGGCAAGACAGGACGTCTGCAAAGACAAGAACAAAGGAAGTACATACATTAAAATTTTTGGTGACTAATTTTTCGGTGTCTCTTCAATAGTTGACTAACTGCCTAAGTGGTGGTCGACAGCGTAAGGTTTTCTGTGAACCACTTTTAAGTACCACCAAAAATCATCACAAACCCCGCGAGCCATTCGCTTTGACTACCAATATATTTTCTCATTTCAACATCTCTAAAATGGAAGTTAGAAAATGAGTTGAATGAAGAGCGTGAAAAGAGAAGATGTCTTGAGTCTGAACTTGAAAAAGTCGAAGCTGAACTTGAATGACTAAACCAGGACTGCAGGGAACTTAAGGGAAAAAGTCTCATTCTCAATATTTCGCCAGTCGTAGTCAGCGAAAAGCGTATGAAGCATTCCCGGTCCAAAGGAAAGAAAGGGACACCCCAAAAAGACCATCAGAAATGTTTTTTTTGGCCACCCTGTATTACACAGGTACTTGGCTTTGACGAGTGCCGAATATACCAACGTAAATTTTGCCACTTCTGTGTTAGTACATGCAGGACAGTTGAGCATCACGCGATACCCTTTGCCTACGTTTTTTTATAATTTTGAATCGTATAGCGATTGGGGAGGGGGGNGGGGGTGTGCAACGATTCTGAGAGAGATGAAAAAATCAAATTCAATCGATATTGTACTGTAGGCCTACTTCTTTTCATTTTCATTTATTCTATGTGAAAATGTATTTTGCGTGTGTAAAGTTACAATAAAGAAAAATGATTTGATCGATGGAATATTGTTGTAAAAATCAATATAGATGACAAAAGCGAAGAGGATATTATGCCGAGGCATTCAAACATAAATGAATGGTTAACTCAGTCGACCCGCAAAGGTATGAACAGCGCCACGACGTGTCAGCCACGGTACTTGGCGGTACTAACTGGTAAATCACTGAACGAAAGCGAGGCAGCGACGTAGGCGTAGCAGACGCTATAAAACAATCACTAATTACGCACGATTAGTCAGGGGTTTGAAGGTGGCGTGATGTTTACATGTTGAAGGATGTTTCTCTACGAAAGTTACCGAAAATTTCATCGAAATCGGTTCAGTTTTGGCCGAGTTATCGATCGAAAGGTAACCTTGTATTTTCGAAAACAGGCGTTCTTCAAAGTGCGTACACTTTCTTGGAACAGTATTTGGAAACTTCTGCTTAGGTCATTCGGGTTGTTATAACATAGAAGAATCCACATGCGAAGCGTGGTTTTATGCATGCATGTCTGAGGGGTTGAAAATCACCCCGAAACACAACCACATTTTCAAGAAATCTCCTTCGCTTTATCCATTGTCTAACCTGGTTTCATGGGCTCCGACGGTGGCGCTGACTGGCAGAATCGTCAATCAGCGCCACGTCGGGCGCCACGGAACCAGGTTATGGCTGCGAGAATCGTTACCTACTGCTGTTCAAACTGCGTACAAAAACTTGGAATACCATGCCGAAGTATGAAATTAACACAGACTGGAGATTGATAGTTTCTTCGTCCATTCATTTTTGCTGGTTTTATGCAGGCATGTATTTATGGAGTTATGGCGATGTTTTTAACAACGGTCTACTCCAAATGACCTCCAATTCTGTGCGGAGGACGAAATTTCTTAAATGATTGCTCTTCACTCGTTTGCTTTATGCCAAAATAAATTACACTAATGGAAAGCTGGATGTCTTAGCTAAATACTGATGTATGGTTTGTGTGGTTGGATTTGAACGGTCTCTTCGATAAACGCACTTTTGTTGGAGGTGTCCGATTTCTCGAATGAGGTACTCGAGAAGCCTCGTCGAGGGCCCCGATCGCCTATTATTTTCCCGCGCGCAAAATAAATCTGCCGTAGAAAAGGACCTTTGCGGGTCGACTGAACTATACGTATGACCATTTGATGTAATAGATTATGGGAGAATGCCACTTACCTCAAATTGGCGACGAGCTCAAGTCCGTCAACTAGATATTATAGGAATAGATCAAACAGCACATGATGACGTAAGAATATGTAGGTAATACCCCAAACTGTCTTTGAATATGTCCGTAAAAGATCACTGGTTTTCAGACACAAACACGAGCTTTCGTAGTTGATGTACAATTCAATGAATACAACTGCACTTGCCACTTTATAATCGCAGGCGATACATGTACATGTATAATCGTGACCATTACCTCAGAATGATATAACTTTCATGTGGGCTACGTAAAGCGGTCACAAATGCACCGGGCCCCGTACGATTTTCCCCACCCAACGGCTTGCTGCGGATTTTAGAGACTGAAACTCGGATCTAAGATGAATCATGCCGAAATCGCCTCAATAGATAGGCGGAAAGTAGGCTGGATCAAACTGGGCACCGTAGAAATTGGCCAAATGTCTGTTTTTACTCGCCGTACGGGCCCCGGAGTGGATATGTGACTGGGGCTTTAGGCAAGCCGATCAGCCGGACTGGTGCCCCAATTTTCCATTCTATTTAATAACATTAGCAACTTAGAAGGCAGGCTCTAGTTGCTTCTCAACAGACGAAACCTTTTGCTAGGCCAGTCCAGCCATTTTATAGTCGGCATCGATACAATTCTTGAAAATTGGGATCACGAAATAAAAATCAATTCCGTAAAAGCAACTACAGCTTATCCTCATTAAATTCACGTCTTTTCCTGTTTATTCTCATGTTCATCAATACGCCCCTGAACAATATTGTTTGTTATGACCACACCACCCTCAGTGGTGTGGTCAGTATTGTTTTCGCAGGATGAAAATATTTTTCTCTACCACTTTTTCTTTCCTCCACGTTTTCGGTCAAACTAGGACTTGCACATCAAATCTGACTTGCACAGTCTAAAGGTCTAATTGTGCTCTCGCGATGAAAAGGTTCCTGTGCACTTTCATTCAATTTTGGCTGAGATAATGAACTTTTTCAGCTAAGTAATTCAGGATCGCTGTAGTCTATAAATAGAATCGGGGATTCCCCGTTTAATACCCGCAGTGCGCGAGCGTAGCATACGTGTAACGTTGTGCCTGTACATGTTGTCCACAACGTCATGACGACGTGTATGTATGTGTACGACCGTAGGCGGCGTAGGCCTACATCCTGATCGTTTGCCAGTTCGTCGTCACAGACGCAGCATTGGAACACCGCCATCTACCATGTCTACGTCAACACAAAAAAACAGCTGCTGGCAAACCAATTAAATTTTGTGGTGTGGTCATGAATTCACTTTCAGTGAATTCTCAGTTCTAGTTTTATTTCTAAATTTACGAGCCAGCATATCCTTTATGTCGATATCGTGCCAGCTAGCAGACAATCATGATGGACGATGAGACTTATAGCGGAACCCCAGAAATCAAAACTGCACGATATGTGGAATTTATCGTGAAGGTTGCCATGATTCCTACGTATCCTAATCTTGGGTTCACCCAGACGCCGAGGTCGTGGCTGGGATGCGCCACCTTCTGCATGATAAACACACGATGTGCCTCGTTCTGTTTGGCAAAATCATCGCAACTTTGCCAACTCAGCAAGATCTTCAGAGGATGTATGAACGACATACGTTTAGAGCCTGGTGCAAAATGTTATGGTCGTGAAATCATAGTAAGTATATCTTGATTTTATCCTATCTCTCGTTTGTAAGAACTTTTCGCAGGTTTCATTTGCATCGAAGCCCACGTATTCGTCTCCATCAATCTTCCACCAAAATCCCATGATGCAGTGCAAAAGAGACTGGCCAAGGAATTAGACAGACACCACTCATTGTCGATGTATCCTTGACAATGCGGTCTTATGCAGGCGACTTCTTTTTTAGTCAATTCTGAGAGGGACACAATCCTAGGAAAATAATCGGGCTTTAGTGCGTCATGGCTTCTTTATTGATTTCCACATTTGATTTCCATTATTACTGGTAGTGTTTTGAGGCGCTGAGCTTGCCTTTGGCCAAGATTGGAGTTTGTTCTAGGGCAGGTCTCCGTCTCATCATCTACACCTGTCAGAAACCAACACGTCCAAGATATCCTTACGTCGAACCTAAAGGGATACACCTCGTCCACTACCAGCACAAAATTTTAAAAATCACTCGTGTATCATGGTGGTAGCCGTTCATCACAGATGCGATGTCACCATGTGCTTTATTGTGGAACGAACAGTAGCGCCGCAGGAGTGGAGCGGCAATGACGAAAAACAGCCTAGGCAGAGAGCTTATTGTTGAAGAGAAGGTGCCGTACCGGAAATATTTGCCATGATACTCGGTTTGTGTTAAACCAAATTCCAACCGCTGGCACCAACCGCGGGGAGAAAGTAAAGGGTTTTTGCCGGCGGTTTTTGATTGACGGTTGGAGGAGCTGGTCGCAGCCGAAGTACATGTAGTGAGGTTCCGCCCCTCTCAAAATGTCTTCGTCGGCTGTCCCGACCGCGGTCGGGTTTCCATCCATCGTTAAAGCCTCCTCGACCAAGACGTGAATCATCGCTAAACGTTGTAGGCCTCACCGGGCCATTGCGAAAACTCACTGCATTCGATGATCGCGGTTACTTGCAGGCAAGTATATTCCGTTCAGTGTAATATGTGCGTTGACCCCGCGGTTGAAAAAAGGAAACTGTTAAACACTATGTGTAACCAATTGTATCAAATCATGTGATTTCTAACGGCTGCTGCTGTGCGAACGTTTTCATTTGTGCGGCTAGCTTAGCCGCTTTCAGTTCGTTACGTATTCATAACTTGTCAAGCGGACAGTTTTAAAGCCCGTGTCACACTGTCCCGAAGTTGACACCCGATGGCCATACGAATTATAGAAACTTTTGGAAATCTTACATAAATGCCAGCCTGAAGAAGACCACGGTTGGGGTCGAAAATTTGCAAGATTCTGGAAGTTGACTTTGGGGCCATCTTCACGCGAAATTCAAAATTCCGTATTCGTGTGGCCATCGGGTGTCTAATTTCGGGACAGTGTGACACGGGCTTAACATTGGACAGAATTTACCGTCATATGTAGACGTGATAATTGTTCGTACGGATAAAATGTCCGAGTTGCCTATAATAATGACAGAGAAGTGTCCTACCAGAAGATTCTTTACTGCTACCCCTGCGACGCTTTTTTTCACCGGATTTAGTGCTTCTGCCGTTGAAGAGGAGCAAGCAAGCAGCCATTTGGCTATGGAGCAATGGCGCAAAGAAGTTGACACGAATAATCTTTAACAACGGAGCGCACAAACTAGAAAATTTGACGAAAATTGGATGAAAAAATTCATCGTGAACGGCCGCTTTTAGAAGGGGTAGGCCCTGCTGTTGTGTGGTAATGGAAAGCACATCCTCAATGTCCGTTTCAGTTGCGTGTCGACTCATTTACCGAAATGAACAGGTGTCGCGAGTATGAAATTCAGTCGAGGCCACGGGTCATATTTTACGATAATCCAGCCGACTCGTACGGCGAGAGAAAACTGTATATTGCATCCAGGGGGCAACTAATCATCCGATGCAGTAGAAAGCCATACATATATATATGGGACACAAAATTTCGCTACAAATCAAAGGTTCGCATCTCTTTTCGAAGGCATTGGCGCTTATACATATCTGGTGAGCATGACGGTCATGTCGTCCTCGCCTGGATCGCTAAAAGCACCGATATCACTTACGACCGAGGCTTTTCAAAACAGCACCACTTGTTACTCGATGTAAACAAGTGTGTAATATCAGGTAGTCTAACGTTCTCAAAAACAGCGGGAGAATCAGCCGATTGTTATACGAATTGTCATTTACACATACAGGGACTCGTCGCATTTGTATTTTGTCGTCATCCACGTTTACATGACTCGTGCACATTCTACGACATAATTCAACATAATAAGACGATATACTCAATCATTTTGATAAAGAGGAAGTCAATTAATTGTATATTTAGCAGACCATCTTTTCTGTTAACACCCACTGGCGACCTACTGGTCACCAATAAACGACAGATTTCTAAGGAATCTGGCTTTTTGAGTTTACATTATGAAAAGCCAGTGTATTCCTTCACTGTTTTTGCCTACCTACGCGAAGAGGTGTATTCACAATGTTATCAATCGTTTGAAGACTTGACTTTAAGTGTATCGGAATACTATTTATGGAAGAAGCCCGTCCATACAGTCTGGGATGAACACAACCAGCGGGTCTTAATAGCGAACTGTTGGTCCATAATGGAATGTCGATTGGCTGATATAGTAAGCCATGGTAAGGGTCACACTCGCCAGTTTCAAACAATATACTCCGTTAAGGAAGACAAGACCACTCGAATTGTCATTCGACCCTTTTTAGACCAATCGGGTAATTTGTACATAATATATGATAAAAAAGCCACCACGCCTACAAACGGCCTGATGAGGAGATTACTTGGCGTCGTGTATGTTTGTAGACGCCACTCACAAGATGTTTTCAGTAGGGCCTCTCTTAAGCTACGCTGTGAATCAACGAGTGAACTGGCATAAAAGGGAGGTTTGCAAAGTTCCACTTTACATCTACGATTACGATTTGATGACGTCATGACAAAACGTAACTGTCCCAACTCTCGGGGAGGGGGGGGGGGGTCGCGTATATCGCGATATAATAAAAGCATAACCGTTCACTTTGTAATCAAGAATTTACTTGAAATTTACAAATTCAGTAATGGGTATATTTCCGAGTTGCAATAAAAATTTAGAGTAAAACGGCTTGGTGCATGTGTCTTCGAGCGCTTGTCGAACATGGGATACATTTTCACCTTTTTCGGCAAGTCTGAAGTCATCTCTATGCATAAAGCGCGACGTCGTCAAATCGTGAGTGAATTTCTGACTTTCGTTTCGGAGCACTTGGAAAACACTAACTTGTGCAATGTGAAGAAGAAAGTTAAGAAAAGCATTCTACATTTCGTGTTGCTAGATTTTGGGTCCAAAACAGGGCACTCATGTAGAATTGCTGTTGGTCCGAAACGACCACTTTCTTGTTTACCTTGTTTTGGGAAGTGTTCTGGGAAGTGAATGAACGTATGGAATGAGCATGTACATTGAGTTTATGGAAGTCTTCATTGATATCTTGATTTTCCCTGAAATACCTGGTGACAACATTTCCCTTTCCGTTGGACGTTTGAAGGCATATTCATACTTCTCCGTCTTGCGCTTTGCGCATGTCCGTTCCATATGTTTTTGTGTGGTACCAACAAAAAACATTACTTTTTTACCAAGCATTCACATTGGAAGCAGGCAAGCGCAAAGTGCAAAACGCAAAGTATGATTCTACCTTAACAGTGTGGCAGTCACATGTCTGAAATGGGTACGGTAATACAATAGCCATCGGACCAAATAGCATTCCGAAGATATAAAAAAATGGATTCAGCTAACGTAAGCTGAATCGAGTTTTGAGTACTCTACTTCCTTTCTCTTTCCAAAACTTAGAGAGTTAACATGACAAACGAAAGGGGACCCTTTCTATCGAACTATAGTTCCTTCCAAGTGCTCCCATGTAGCCACTAGCTTTATTTTCTAGTATACCTATTCGGATGCCTTCGAATGTCGGCAAGTCAAAGCGAATATACCTTTAGCAACGGTCTATTCATTCCGAGGGCATAAAACCAAACGAATGCATTTCTCAAGGGGTGACTTGCTCATTGTTGTTAGTGGCGAAAGATTTAGCAGATATACATACCTTACATTTTACAACATGAGTAACCATCATCGACGTGTGTGGAAAATACCAAGAAAATATGGAAAGAACTATAAACAAGTGGCAGAAGGCGAACACAAGAGTAACATACTCTTACTAAAATGTGGTCGTCATCGTTCGAGATTTTTTTCTGGATATTCAAAACATCTCTTGCTTGATATTAAGAGAATTGTAAATCCGTTAGTTGGGGAGATAGTATTTCGTGTGACGGATTTAGTCAGTCCATACGCTTCCGATTCAGTTTTGATGGACTGGCCAAAAGTTTATGTTCTAATTTTCTCGCGCTCCCGAGGTTCCATGATCTTTATTGTGTATCATATTGTAAAACGCAGACCTCATGAAACTATGTCGAAATTGGAATGTACTGTATGGTCTATGCTCTTGATGAAACGAATCGAGCTGAGATATCATATAGAGTTTTTCGCTCAATCAAGCATAATTCTTTACAACAAAGATCCGGTTGGGATGATTCGTGGAAGAAAAAAGCTGGTGGTTTTTCAATTCAACCGTAAAACGCAGAAAAAACCACGCATGATTTTGGAGAGGAAAGGTGTGGGCTATTTCAGTCACTTCTATTACGATGAGGAACTGAATAAGTTACTCATAATCATGGGATCCGATTTTGTCTTTTCTGTATCGTTGTCCTGTTCACTATCTGTTGTGGCCCGGCCGAGAAAGGTATACACCATGGAATTCACTAAACATGGACAGGATAGCATCGTGTTCGATAAGTCAGGACGGCTGGTGGCTGTTTCTGTTGTCAATCGTGGAGGACGCACACTGATCTACACACTCAACATCTGTAACAGAAAACTTGGTCCCGAACGATAGCCATATGGGATTTAATTCCCGGCTCTTCAGTCCGTCGCATGGGACAGTAAGCCGTGGTGTCTTGTACCTTGTGCCTTTGCAAGGGCAAGTAAAAGACCCCATCCAAGTGAGTAACATGAGTAGCTTGTGATGGCCTCGTCCGTACTTACCAGGGCTAATAATGCTATAGCGTGGGCCCTGACGGAAAAATGAAATACAAATACAAATACGATAGCCATAATGTTTTTATGCCTTATCCCGAATATCTTGGCTCGAAGTTGATGCATTCACATTTTTCTTTGCCACAAAATACTTGGGGAGTAGGTTAAGGTTGTTTATTAGGACATGAGTTTGAAAAAAATGAAACTTTGATATTGTCGTATTTCCCCGATATTGAAATTGACACTGAAAAGTGATTTTAAGGCCCGTCGCCCGTCATTTTCCCCACACCTGACACTACAATAACTTGGCTTGAAGAGGGGAAATGACCTTTTAGAGCAAAAATTTGTTTTTCTCTTTGTGTTCGGGGGGGGGGGGGGG
>NMRB01000234.1:375747-392006 GCA_002633025.1 Notospermus geniculatus | reverse complement strand
TTTTCCAAAACAGGGCGGCCATATTGGATTTGGATTTTACTTCCTGGTTGTCCTTTTTGTACTGAGCGTGTATGGTGTACATGAAGAGCATGTCAGGACACCCTCGCCACCCCAGGTTCTATGGATTTGTGACATTGTTGCCACACCTTCAATGTGTCATTTACATGCTTCCTCTCCAAGAAAATTGTACCTGTTTTTCGTGTTTGGTGAATTTCTTTGTTTACGATTATGTAATGTAATTAAGCTGTAATCCTTGGGACTTTCCCCATTTTCCGTGTCTATAAAGCACAGTGATCACATTGGACTATAAAAACAGTCAACTGGGGGTGTCTTTGTTGCTTTTCTCAGAGGGGCCTGGATTGAAGCAATATGAAAATTCACAATGATGGCTCGCCCTTAATAGTACTGTATAAACTGCAGACCACCAAATTATATCTAGCGGAATTCCGTGGAATTCCGCGTTTTCTCCATGCCGCTCCTGGAGCTAGACATAGGAAAGTTAACTACGGGTGATTATCCTGCGGGTAAACTCCGCAGATCAAGCAGCATACAGGCAGCAAAACAATGCTTTTCTAGGCCTTTAACCTGAATAACTGTGAACTTACATGCTTTTTGGAGCTAAACACGCTTTGTAAATTCGGCCCTTTTTACTGTGGCCTGACCATTTTTCACCCATACCACTAGTTAGCTACAAGCCAAAACGTGCGGCCAGTGCACTGGTGCTTACAGATTTATGACCAGGAATTATGCCATTGTCTGATCAACATATAAGGCATTACATTAGCTACATGTATTTGAAGAAAATATGAAATTGACATGGCATTCACTAATGGTGACGACGACTTCATGCAAGTGTGTTCACCCCTTGGTGAGGATATAGAGCCTACTCAGAAATTAGTCTTTTTTGTTTCGAGATTAGAGGGTGAAAGGACTGATTATTTCCAAAACGCTTCGGCACGTGGGTAAAACTCAGTCTAAACTTTTCATTCACTTTGACAGAATTTTTACCCTCACATTCCCGTGGGCAAAGGACTTCAATTGTTGAAAATTCAAACTGTCCCTGCTCATTGGAACGTAAAGTTTAAAAAATGACACTGGTATCATTCGGAATCACACCCTCTACAAAGGGATATAGCCGGTGAGCCAGTTTTTCAAAACTCCCCTCTATGTTTATTTTATGAGGATTTTTTCGAGAGTCTATTTTTTTCTGATACACCCTGTATAAATGTAAACTTGGCTGCGGACCCTATCCAAAACTTTCTCGGCCTGACCCCAACCAAAGTCCTAAGCCTAACCGTTCCCTTGCCTTCTGAAACCCCAAAATAGCCAAGCCCGCGCTGACAAATTGTGTTTTAAATACTACTATAGTTCACTACATGTAGCCTACAGTCCTCCCACGCTATTACGAACCCTCCTTTTCTAAGGGTTAAGTTCGTACTAACGAGGAGTTCGTAAAAGCGAGGATTCGTTAGTGGGGGCATGATGACGACGCCAAGTAGGCCTAAGGCATACACTTTGTATACAGGACTTAACGTTATAGAATATTTGCCTGATTAAACGCTCAAACATGCGGTAATCAAACCCAAGTTTCGATAATTCGGTTTGAATTGTACACTTATCAAACCCAAGCTTGGATATTTTTGTTTGCATTGTACACTAATCAAACCCAAGCTTGGATTTTGGTTTGTATTGTACACAGCGTAATTGATCATGGGTATGAATTGGGCCAAAATTAACGTACATGTCATGAATTTTTGGGAGCCAGACGCTGGGTTCGTAATATCCGGGAGTTCGTAGAATCGAGGTTTGTAAGAGCGAGGGAGCACTGTAGTTTCTGTATCGGTAGTGTATCAGCCGCTAGATGGTGCTGAAAAATGTCGTCCGCCTCCAATATTTTTTATCGAACTTATCGTACAGTAACTGATCGTAAAGTATCGAATGCTCGCTATCAGAATGACCTGCTCTTGTTGTCTGATGAGAATTTTTCTTTGACCATGTTGACCACCGTCTGGTTACGCTTTGGAAATCAAGTGTTTATGTCTATGTAGGCTATATGTGTGGCGGTCTAGGAAAACCCAGCGGATGTCGCATTTTGAGGAAAGTGTTAATGGCCTTGGTGAACCTGCACATTTGAATAGCTGAGGTGTACGACATAACAGGTAAACAGTAGGCCTAGGAGGCTAGATCAATGCACAAGCAATCTGACAGCCCTTGTTGATCATTCAGCGACATTCGCGGGGTTTCCTAGACCGCCACACACATGTGTATGTGTTTTTCACTTCAGGACACTTTTTCCGCAGGTTTTGCAAATCAGCTAATGACATAATGTCATCTCACATGTATGCGTACAGAAAGGATATGGAACCAGTCAATTTACAAATTCGTCACTTCTACGCACACTGGCTGATCAATACGTATTAATAGGTTCTCGCTATTTTTTGGTTTTACAAAAAGTTGTTGTCTTTCTTTAAAGGAGCACGGTATTGGATCTCGGATGCGTCATTTGACTGCCGACGTAGAGGGAGCTACCTAGCGGCAGCAACACGAACCACAAAAATGCATTACAAAATGTACGTAGTAAATCGGGTCAATTCACCGACAACGTAGTTAGTCCCTGGGTTGGAGAGTGGCGTGGTGGCGCCGGCTGTCGAGAAAAAGTGGGAATACCGTGGTCCTTTAATGTTGTTGTTCTTCTTTAATTTTGTTGTTTTTATCTAGAAATGTCAAGTTCAGAAACAACCAGCAAATGAAGAAGCAAGACGAAGGTCAGCATCGCTGAGATCTAGAAGTATTCAATATTACTCGAAATTGCCAACATGACAAATTTAACACATTCTACTGCTGTTACTTCTATCACTACCACAACTGCAGCTTCTATCAAGAGAGTAGTCCTGCCACGACTTCCGTATTATTTTAGAACATTCTCTACATGGATCTATACCTATTCATTACCGGTGCTCTTTATTCTCGGCTTGTTGATGAACACGTTAACAATAGCCGTGCTACTGAGAATGAAATCTGGGAACCAGTCGACGAGAATTTTGTTCCTCGCTCTTGCTTTTGCTGACAATCTCGTGATTCTCTTTGGTTTGTGTCACAAATGGCTGCGAATGTTGCAATTCTACAAGGTGTTTTCGTCTACAAGGGCTGGTAAATGTGTCTATGTTCTCATGTATACAATGAGCAACTTTTCATATCATGTGTCAAGTGCTACACTCACCCTAATGACCATAGAAAGATGGATTTCCGTTTGCTATCCACTTAAAGCTAGGATTATCTGTACGAAGAAACTGGCAGTTATCACTCTTGCTGTAACTGTCGTCTGCCTTCTTGTTCTTAACAGCCACAATATGTCGACAATTCGCAACATCAATGGAACAATATACTGCCAAGTACTCAGCAGAGATTTGTTCTACTTCTATAACCACGCCTGGAAATTCATCGACGCAACGGTCTATTCCTATCTTCCTTTCATGATAATAATCCCCTGCAACTGCCTGATAATAAGAACGGTGACTAGACACCAAAAGAAACGAAAAAGCCTACAGAATGTGAACGCTTCAAGTAACGAATCCGACGCGACAAAGACATCAAACATAACACGCATGCTAATCACTGTAAGCGTGATGTTCATCGTACAAACTTTTCCATCACTCATATCAGGCCTCGTCGATTTTGTCACCCGTTATGTGCCTAACTTTTGGTCTATCCTATTCAGTAATCCAACTGTATATTACCTATTTAATATCAAAGTTAATATGTTTGAACCCATAGCAAATGTACTTCGTTTTTCCAATCATACTTTTAATTTTCTTCTCTACTGCCTTAGTGGTTCACAGTTTCGTCGAGAGTTTCTTTCAATGATCAGGGTAAAACATTAAAAAGTTCGGCCACTTGGATTCAGCGATATCACTTGGAGTATTCTAAAGTTTTTGTCACACGTGGATTATAGTATCAATATGTCATAGTAAACCTCTCAAAAACAGTCCTGTGATTTGACCTACATGCAACAGGGAATTTTAGACTTCCAATACATCGTTAAAGCCAGCCGCACATAGACGGGTACTGCTCAGCCGTTTGCAAAGCAGATTCACTATATTGTTTAAAATCACCAGTCAAAAAGCTTTGCATTGTTCAGTGGCTTGCGCCAAGTGCCACAGCCATTCCTAAAATCAAATCAGAAAGGTTGAGGAGACCGTTTTATGAATGTTAGTCAAAAGTTCTAAGTCGAGTATGCAGGAAATGTCGCAGCCGTGTACTTGTATTTTAATTGTTACGTTACCGATAGAAACAAATACGAAAACGTATTACAGAATACAGCTTTGGAAAAAAATTATCAAACTACATCTGGTAGACTCCCTCATCTCAAGTACTACCGCACACACTCCCATCATTCTGCAACGATCTCAATTTTTTTCGTCGGTCGTTTCCCCGGCAAAAATCCCGGCAGTCCTGGAATCGGTGTAGAACGGGGAATCCCCTCACTACCGGTATATATTAATAATTCTGAACGAAAAAATGCACTTCAGAATTATCTTTGCAGGTACTAATTTTAGTTCATATGTAGAGGTGTCAGTTGTGGATACATTGTCGACATTTGGCTGAAATTTGATGAGCAAAGTGCAATAGTTGGCGAGATTCGAACGGAAGTCTATTCGTTAAATAGTATAGATTTACTGCTGCACTTTTTACAAACGGATAACGCCAGGTTTCGCTAGGAATATTCTCTTCCACACAAAGAAATTTTTGCTGGGTCGAGATTGGTGTGGCGATGCACGAGAGCGAGAGAGCTGCTTGGACGTACCACTGGACTAAAAATCTCGAAGCCAAATGTTTTACTGTCGTGCGACGTTAGTTTGTGCCAGAGTTTCAGCACCACATCACACTCAGGAAACAGATACCGCAACAATCAGTTCGTTTCATTAACACAGCTGTCTTTAATACAGCTGTCAGTAAAATGAGTACGAACTGGAATTAAAAATTTTGACCATTGAAAGTCGACTCTCTGGAAACACGTTTTACAGGATGATGGAGACAGATGATTTACGTATCATTTCACTTTTCCATAAGGTTTGCTTAAGTTATTTTCAGCCCGTAACGTTCACTATCTGACTAGAATCTACAAAATCCGATGGAAGTCATCGTCGACTGTATACAGACTGTATACAAGACGTCCTCAGTCCCAAACCATTGGTAGGAATGAATAGAGAATCTTCCCAGGTGAATGTCAACACATATCTTGATTCGCTCAAGTATTTCTAGCGACACAGCCATTTTTGTGAAGTAAAGACAGAGGACCCTATAAGGAACTTAACGGGTAACCGCAAATTTAGCATGAGGGTCTCGAATTTGCTTTACAAAATAGGGTCTGGGTCTCTAACCACTGAAACGAATCGGGATATATTGGGGTCTATTCGAATCCCTGTTCTCGAGTGACCCAGGAGCAGTGTTCGCGTGTTGAGCTTCCGAACAAGGAAGGGCGTGTCGCCAGGTATCGGGTGTTGTTGCTGAACATGGCGGATATGCTGCGGGCTGTGTCCCTGTGCAAAATCAGATTTTTTTTGAAGGAAAATCATTTTTTCCTATCGTGAGAATATCCACGGGTTAACCCACATTACAAATTACATTACTGCAGGCAGGAACGTCTCATATTCAAGGAGGCCACAAGGTTTTATCGAAATTAACTTACGACATTTCGTCGTCAATGACATTGACCGCCATCTTTCTTCTCGGTGTTCTCCGTTTCACCCTCCAAAAAGTGGGGAGTGAAAATTTATGTTCGCGAACGCCGTTCCCGTGTCAGTTCTCGACGTTCGAGACTCGCACTCGTGTCGATATCAACACGAGTGCAGGGATTCGAATACGCCCTTGTAGTATTTTTTCTTCTAGAAAGATACTTTCACAACCCAGAGGCAAAAACTGCTGATAACTTTGGTGGAGAATGCCTGTGCGGTTTGTTGGCACCCTGTACGTAGCGGGGGGGGGGGACGATTCTGCAAGATAATGTATCACGGGTATTTTCGCAGGCCACGAAAATCATCGTGTATTTATATTTTGTTCGCTTGTGTCCAGTCTTTCTATTGTCTTGTGAGTAATCTGTTGGTGGTATGCCGCCCTAGAAATTATTTTGGATACCAAAAGTATTCAATTTGGTGGGTTGGCATGTCGCAAAAGTAAACATCCACGTTTACAAACATTGAATGAAAACACTCATGATACATTATCTTCAATCAAAGGACGACAAACACATGTATGCGAATAGACAGGATAAAGAATATGATGTTGCATAATAGAATACCACTTTATCGTCCAGTCAAATCTGAAAGCAGCTTGCATCATTTTCCTAGGAGTGGTGCGCAAACGAAACAGGAAGTTTTACTTTTCTGCATCACTGCTTGGAAATTGTTGTCGGAAATTCGTCAGAGTATGGGATTGCTTGAAAATGAATCGTTTCTGATGAGATGCAAGGTAATCTACCGGTTCAGTGCTTCACCGGTACATGTACAATAATTGCCTATTTTAGTGCAACCTCTCCAAAAGGGACCGGCAGGTGTTGTTGTCTTTCCTCGTTTCACTCTTACGGCAGTGACGGATTTTGCAATGGGGAACCCGCATGACTGTAGGTGGCGCAGCAAGTTTAAGACCCGAATGACGTACTGACGTCACTTTTCTCGCTGTTGACGTCGCGCCGTCAAAGCATGTGTACATTTTCTACACAATTTTCCGTGCAAATTTTCCCCAAAGACGTTGTCAATATTGGCATCCTGTGCCATTTCTGACGAAACAGAGCAGTCATATATATGGACAACTTGAACATGAAATAGGGCAGTGGAATTTAATCAAAATTGAACCAAACAGAGTCGTTTATTTTGGGGCAAGAAGTAAATGGAAATACTGTTAGAAAATAGGAACTTCCGGGTCTTACAGTGACAGCGCCACGTCGTGTCGTAGTTCGGCGGGTTCCTCATTGCAAATACAGCCGTCGTCATTTTGGCTTGACACCAAGGTGGACTTGGAGCGTGTAATTCAACACGCCGACAACGGCCACTTCAACACCTCAGTAACTTTCAGTTTAGTCCCTGCCTTGAGCAATATCCCCTCCCCGGTTCCGCCGCAACATAAGGCACCTTCCTGACCATACATCTTACTGTCACATCTTCACTGAGTTCAGGTAAAGACTCGGCTTCTCCTCCCTTGACCTTCACGCAAGCAAACCACATCCCGTGTTCAACGGATTTCCCCGGTCCCAAAAATAGCAACCAATCACGGCAAAGCTTGCACCGACCCACTTCCCGGTAATGGGTCCCGGTAATGACGTTGACCAATCAAAATTTGATGAAATGACATCATTGAGATTTTTTCTTCCGTGAACGACGAAGAAACGAGGCTTCTGATTGGGCGCACGAGAAAATCCCAAAGCGTTGAACACGGAATCTGGCTGCTTCCTGCAGAGTGTAGAATGTACTGTCACATCTCCATAGCGCGTGGATTTGTGGCCGATATGTTCGCGATGACTGGGCCAAATTCGACAAAACATAGGCCTACATCAATCGACTTATCTTCTTTGCCGCTATAGTCATACCACCCTTTTCATTTTCGCAAGAAACATTATACAGAAAGAATGTCTTTCACTAATTGCAGTTCGATAACGGCCGATATGGCGGCCCTTTTGAAATATCCAATGCATCGCGTATGTGCAAACTGCACTGAACATCGTGGCGAATATCAAAGGGACTTTGAGAGGAGGATCCGTCGTGTCTGCCTTTCGCGAAAAATGAAGATGCGTGTAGTAGAAAGATATTGACAAGTTGATTCTTTATAATATGTCAAATTTGACCCGGCCGTTGCAGAGAAATCGGCCATAAACCACGCGTCTTACAGGCTGATATTCATAAAGGTTAGCAAATGCTTTTACTTAAGATTTGCACAGCGAGGTCCAATGTAAATGCACAACAAAACTTGAAGTAAAAGCATCTGCTAGCTTTTATGAATATCAGCCATTGAATGGAATGAAGTATACTTGTAGGCAAGGTTGCAGGAGACGGTGCCTTTTAGGCGGATGGTAGTAACATGTTATCTAACTTCCTGCATTACAAGCTTTACATTTCTTTTCGCATTCATTATAAATCAACAGAGATACAACGTCGGCGCCTCGAGACATGATTGCCAGACATAACTCAGGAGATGAAATCTGCAAGTGAAATACTGGCCTACGGTACATATATATCGGATCTATCGGAGTATTTTACTCTATGGCATGACCAGAGTCATTGAACTGGTCACCAAACAGTAGAATGCTTCCTAATGTTCTAAAAGGTGTCCGCTCGAGCAACATTCCAGAGAAGACATCCACCCAGCTGCTACTGAGGGAATGTCGGCGATTTAGAAAATTTCAGTCAAGAGGTTATTCTTCTACTCTCCAGTAGGCCGTTTATAGTTTTTGAACTTGAACATACCGACCGAAATGATCAATTGGTCATCTTTCCCCGATGATAACGAAGTATGCGGTACAATATCAGTCTGTCAAGTTATGGTGACCTCGCGAAGCCAATCGATTTTGAGGTCGATAGGTCAAATATCAAGGTCACCACAGCAGGGGCAGATCCAGGATTTTTCCAGGAGGGGTCTGAGGATGGCATACATGTAGCACGAGAAGGGGCTTGCCTCTCCAGAAAATTGTGGAATTTTGATGCTCTGAAATGCGATTTCAACACTATTCTAAACCAAAAAAAGAAAAACGACTGAAGAAGACTATTTCGCACATGTGGANCCCCCACACACACACACACACTGAAAAGCTATTAAGACCAAAACGCTAAGCATTCTGAAATCAACTGCCATTTCTGGCAAATCCTGACGCAAAATCGTTGCTTGCCGAGAGGAAAGGGGGTCCGGACCTTTGGAACCTCCGTGGATCCGAGCAAGCACTGAAGCAAATATCGTGAAAATAATGTGTTGAGTGCAGTTATAACTGCTGGACTTTCCCGACTGTCATTACACCTGAAGCATGCGCGCGTACGTGTATACTCTCTATCCGGAACTTTAAGACCAGAGTGCTCCGCCCAAGCCAGTCAATTCATGTTCATCAACCATTCACTTCAGCGCCGTCGAGTTGAGCTTGGAATTGATTGACCAAATTGTACAATATGCTTTTTACTAGGGTGAATGCCATTTGGGCGGGCCTAGAAGTTCCTCATTGTCTGGTCTTAAAGTTCCGAATAGAGAGTATATACGGCAAGCTCGAGTTTAAGCCACCTGTTCATTATGTCCACAATCGAAATGGGAGTTAATAAAACACAACAAGTATTACGCTGAATGGCTGGAATCACTTGTCCAATCACAACGCCGTGATGGAATGAATAGTTGATTAAGGGGTGAAATTGATCCTACTATGGGTGTGCTTATGAACACAATGAATCGGTGGTTTAAAGTCCAGCTTACCGTATATATGTATTGGGTATGGTGATGTCAAGAGATCTGTTCATTTGGGTAAAAAAAGGCGAAGGTCATGACAACAGACTTTCTAAAAACCTATCAGTCACACGACATTTCGGTTGTTTACGCATATCAGAAAGTTTGTCCCAGTTTGTTTCATGTGCCAGCGGCTAAAAATAGCACACAATGACATGGCGTTAGCTTGAGGTGGGCCGTTCCATTAGCTTGAGAGGGGTGTGCGGTAGTAGGCCTAGAAGAAGCAAATGGGTCTGATCATGCTGATGAGTATCCAGGTTCAGAAGTTTGGATTTTAGGGGAAGAATAGAATGGACAGAATCCTTCATTTAGACCACGCGACACAAAAGTTATATTGAACTGGCAGTACAAAGTGTTTGATGAATACCCGTCATACCTGAACACGAGGCTGCCACTTGGGTGGTGGGCTTGATATTTGTGACCGTTGACACAATATTGAATAGGCCAATCAGATGATGGTCTTTGGAAGGTCATAGGGTAAATATTAAATATTCAAGAACTGCTTCTGATGGTTGGACAGCGTGCTCCAGGCCGGCGAAAAGGCGGGAATTCCCAAGGAAACCCCCTGGTTTTTTTTTGCAAAAATCAACCACTTTGGAATCAAAATGACACATCAATCCACTGATTTGATCGTTCTCTGATAATGAAATGAGAATTATTACATTGTCATCTTACGTTATTGACTTTTGATGGTGTACTTTCTCAGCCCGTGCAGACATAGACAGCGGATTTTAATCGTGACTTTCGGTCACTTTCATTGAAACTACATTGCGTTATATCTCTGCCGCTAGATGGCGACGCTCTACGATCTCGTAAATGAAACAGACTTCCTGATATGTTTTTTTATTTATTTACTTATTTATTTATTTATTATAAATTCGTGGGTAAATTCTTCATTAAAACATACATATAGATAAAACATCCCTTAAAATAGTTTACATATAGATATCACAGAATTGATAAAACATACATGTACATCTAAAACATTTACATGTAGCATTGGATATGACATAAAATTTACGAAGAAAAACCTACAGGGAGAAGACGGTAGGCCGAAGCCTTTAAAATTGTCCCTCCCAAGGAGTCTGGGTAGCTCCACACTGCCACTACCGCAGACCACTATGACAACAGTCTGCGTTGGTTTGCAATCGTGGCAGCGACAGAAGCTAACCAGACAACACATACTCCTAAAATCAACTTCTAAAAGCCTAACCTTATAAAATGCATACAATTTATAAAATGCGTGCAATTTGTTCTTAAAACAAGATGAAGACTGTGTCACTCTTATGTCATAGGGGAAGATCAGTCCAGCACCAAACCGTGCGCAAAACGAAAGACGCCGCGAACGATTCGGTGCGGAACCTAGCGCACTGTAACAACAAGGGATCGTCTCTTCGGGTATGGTGCACAAGAATAAGATAAGGCGACACATCAAAATCATGAGTTCGATAAAAACACTAATACATAAAACACAAGTCGGCAATTTCACTACGAAAAGTTAAAGGTAAAAGATTAAAAACTTGTAGTCTCTCTACATAAGGTAAGTTCGTTCCTAAAACGTGACGTGTTATCCTGCGCTGAACACCCTCCACTCGCTCAAGATTACGCCTTAAGTGTGTGTCACAGACAACTGAACCGTACTCAAGTTTACTTCTTACAAGGAGACTCTGGTAAAGCATCCGATACAAATCAACACCTACATTCCAACCACAGATTTTCCTAATCATACGCCATACACGATTAGCACCATTCACAATGTTGTCTACATGTAAGTTCCAGCCCAGGTCTGACTAAAATGTCAGCCTAGGTCCTTAAAACTATCAACACTATTTAACACTGTTCCATTGATATTGTAATACAATCTCAGAGGTCTCAACTTCCTAGTGATACACATATGCACACACTTACCGGGGCTGAAATTCATGCCCTACGTTTCACTCCAAGCACTTATGCTCTCAAGGTCATTTTGAAGTAGCAAGCAATCATCATAAGAACTTACCTGTCGACCAATCTTAGAGTCGTCCGCAAACAGCCCAACCAAAGTTTCATTGTCCAATGCACTGCAAAGATCATTTATGTACAACGTAAAAAGCAAGGGTCCTAAAATTGAACCCTGCGGGAACACCTGACAGGACTGGCAACGTTGAAGACATAGTGCCTTGCAAGACTACTCTTTGAAACCTGTTTGTAAAATAAGACGCTAACCAGGTCTGCAGACAACCACAAACACCAAAAGATCTTAATTTGTGCAAAAGCAGAGAAAGAGTCACACTGTCAAACGCTGTAGCAAAGTCTGGATAAATCATGTCGAATTGACCGCCATTATCCAGGACTTTGCCAACTTTGCCGATTTTTAGCACTGGGTGCAAAAAAACTACAGCAAAAGAGGTGACCAGCAGTGTTGCACATGTTTATTCATTCCATGCATTTAAATGCGCTTTAGCACACTGAGGGTCAGCGCCGGTCAAATTCGTCGGTTTTCCCTCACAGTCTGGAAGATCTCGGGACAAATCGTAAAACTGCTATCCCGCACCCTTGAAAGACTTGGGACGCTTCTTTCTAAAACCGTGGACGAAATCGTGTGAACCAGACAGAAGCGAACCCCCATAGGACATACACGTAGCCGACCAGTGGATGTTTTACTTGCAAAATGTATGTATCTTAATTGCTTGTGACTTTTGACCTGCTTTTTGCGCTTCTACTTGGAAAAACATGGGAATCAGCAAAAGGCAGGACAACGTGACAGTAGGGCTTATGCAAGTACAAACATCCACTGGCCAGCAACATATTATGTCATCTCTACAATTTGGAGCCTGGATTTGATTCCTTCCTGTGGTGCATACCGGTGTAACCAAGTACATGTACGTACATGTGGAGTATAGAGGCATTTTTCAATTCATATCACGGTCAATTAGCGCCCCTTCATATCATCACGATCATGATGAAATAAACCAGCACACCATGTGTAATTATCTCTCATTTTAGAACCGTTTTGACCTCATTGTTTAGTAAGTGTGGGCTGATCTATTGTGCCATTCCTTCGACAATCGGTCAGTCTGTAATAGGCCTACTGAACTGACAAGCGTATCGTGTGTGTCTTCCGAATGGCGATGAAGGATGAACCGCCGGTCAGAGTTGGCCAAGAGAAACATGTAAGTAGGAAAATCGCTACCGGTACAGCAAAGAATGCAATTTGTATTTTTTTACGTTCAGGCCAGAGGTCCCATGGCATGTGTTTGACATCTTTGAATGTCATGCATGCACCCATGCCCTGCTTCTCATTCTTTGAGGGCAAAAAAGCTAAAGCGAAACACCTGTATCATGCGCATGGTCTCGGTTTCTGGTTTTTACCCTGGCGGCCAGAGTTTGAATCCAGGGGTAGCGAGCATAAAGGGGTCGTAACCCTACGTCAGGCCTAAGCCAGGCGTAGTGCTGGTCGCGGCCATATCCTCATGAGCATAAAGGTAGACGCAAGCTGCGTCTAGGTGTATATATGGGCGTAAACCTACGCCTGCTCATTAACAGGCGTAAAGCTGTCTTAGTGAGAGTAGGCAGGTTCATTTTCCGAGCATTGGTAGTCGCACTGCTTAGTTTGCTTGTTAAAACGTCCTTTGACAGAGGAAATTAATCTACTACATTTTTGTATATACACAATTTCTCGTCCTTTGAGAAACCGGCCTTCCTCGGCTACACCTTGGTTTCACGTCCCGCCATTGCGAATTAAAGGGATACTCCACTCATTGTGTCAAATTTTGAATTTTTGAAATATCGTTAATACATTCAAATCCACAGCCCCAAAAATGGGGCTTGGACTTGGACTCTTTGGGGGCTTGGACTCTTTTCATTCCTTAATTGCTGACCCGTCCTGTTTGGGTTGGATACATGAACTTCAGATCTACATTTGGGTTTCAGCTCAGTCTTTTCTAGAGTTTCGGATTGTAAAGTTCCAGCCTGAAGAAGACCCCGATTGATTATTGTGTGTCGATTTTTGTGCTCGCCTTCTCTTTGCACCTTCTTGAAAACATGTTTTGCTTGTGTTTGGCCAATCAAGATTATTTCAGGATCATATGATCATCTTGTTGTTGGACAAACTGCAGCCACCAGAATGAGAAGGAGAAGGAATGGACCTTCTGCCTTGACGGAGACAGTGATAAGCCCCATTCTTGCTCCTTTTTAGAAACTTGAACCTGGCCAACAACTCTGGATTTTTGGTTTTTGCAATATATTGCTGCTGAACAACTTCATTTCTGTGTTTCTACACTGTTTTTGTCTAACCCAGGGAAATAACATCGGTTTTCCCTAAAATTTATGCCAATATTTTGCAAACAAAGCCAAGCATGTTTCATGGTGTGGACGTGTACCCCAAACATCAGCAAACATTGTGTTTGGTGATGACAATTGCAAACAATTGTTTTTGAATTTTGCCAGTGTGGACTAGGCTTTAGATGTGTGTAAATCAAACATGGCCGTCTTGTAGAAATATCATATGTACAGGGAACTTTGAAACGGCTCACTGCAGACCCTATATCTTGTTGTTGGACAAACTGCAGCCACCAGAATGAGAAGGAGAAGGAATGGACCTTCTGCCTTGACGGAGACAGTGATAAGCCCCATTCTTGCTCCTTTTTAGAAACTTGAACCTGGCCAACAACTCTGGATTTTTGGTTTTTGCAATATATTGCTGCTGAACAACTTCATTTCTGTGTTTCTACACTGTTTTTGTCTAACCCAGGGAAATAACATCGGTTTTCCCTAAAATTTCTGCCAATATTTTGCAAACAAAGCCAAGCATGTTTCATGGTGTGGACGTGTACCCCAAACATCAGCAAACATTGTGTTTGGTGATGTTTGCAAACAATTGTTTTTGAATTTTGCCAGTGTGGACTAGGCTTTAGATGTGTGTAAATCAAACATGGCCGTCTTGTAGAAATATCATATGTACAGGGAACTTTGAAACGGCTCACTGCAGACCCTACAAATGTATAATAAACAGATAGGAATATACCACTTAGAAACTCAATAAGCATGGTTTGAGGTTGCTATTTTGAATATTGAAATTTTGAAACGAGGATATGACGTCCAATTGTGAGACCGCCCTTCCGGGCTTAGAGACGAACACACACATGTAAAGTCTGGCATCATCTAACTGCGACCCAATGGAATGCGGAAATTCGCCAATATACATGTATAACAGTAAGACGTTTGCGTGCATTGGCAACAACAAGTTATGATTATAGAGTTTTATCAAAGCCCCCGAAACGCCAACGCGAACGTCTATCCTTTTGTTCGGTGCTCTTTTCGTGGCATCGAACAATGGGTTTGGCGTTGGGGGTTTTGCAAAAACTCTCTCTTGTTAACCGGCATGTTCGTATTGTATACTTCTATGGTCAGGAAGCCTATAGCGCGGCTCAGTGTTTGGGGCCTTCAAGGATCAACATCCTTTCCACGGGTTTTTCTCCAACATAACAAGAGATCGACCACATCTTTTCGGAATCGCCCTCCAGAGAAACAATAAAAGGCGAAATTCGACGCATTGTTCATAAGATATAGCAAACCGAACAACAAATCGAGCAAAAGGGATACATTGTACCAATATGTGCTGACAACGAGGACGAACGGTTTTTGTGTATCGACGTTAGGGTCAATGGTCACCTCGACGTTGCTTTTAAACAAGTGGTCCAAGTGAATTGGCAACGCGCAGAAGATGAAAAAGAAAGAGATGGCCATCAACGTGCGCGTCATACGTGTCTCCGATTTCGTGCTTTTCTTTTGCGTGCCGATGTCTTCCCGTCTTTGACTGGCAGAGACAACGATTTTAATGATTCTGACATTAAACACAAAGATTACTACAGAAGGGATGATAGAACATATGAAAACTTCAACTATCGTTACGATTTGAAGGAGGCGAAAATAGTCCGGGCGGATTGATATACACTGCATGTAGTTCCCAGACGGATCGCGAACAGCGGAAGTCAGCCAAATGTAGCTGATGTCAAAGGGAAAGAAACAGAACGATAGAACAGCGCAGACTTTTGCCGATCTTTTGACTGTGAGAACAGAACTCGCTTTCATTGGATGTTTCGTTGCTAGGTAACGGTCATGTGATATGGCGACGATCAGCCATGATTCAATGTGCGGGAGGACATAAAGCATGACCATTTTTATTCCGCATTCCAAGTCGGTCATTTCAAATCCAACTTCCATGAATATCCACTCGAGAACTTTGTAAAAAATAAGTACCAAGCTGTCGACGATGGCGAGTGCGGCGAGATAGAAACACACTGAACTCTTCCTGTTGTGTTTCATAATCATGACGAAAAATGACAAAGTGTTGCCGATCAGACCAGGTACCACAACAAGTGGAGACCCATACACCAGTAAGAGACGGCAAACTTCAGCCAAATAGTGTGGTACAACGGGTACAGATACCGACATCGGTTTCGTTCCGTTTTCCCAGTCCGTTTCTTCTTCATCCCGCCGCAACATCCTCGGTCAAATTCCTTTCTCTGATGCCCAGATTCAAATTGCTTTTTTCGTTGACTAAAAATAACACCACGCCAGGTAAATCCGCCTGAAAATAGTGAGGTTTCGCAAATCCGACGAAACATGAAATACGAAATTGGACTTCATTTACATGACGTGTATTTCGGAAGATGGTTAGTACCACAAATATCTCCTGCTACAAGAGCATCTTTCAGCGAATGACGTTAGACCGAGAGAGTTACGGTGTATATTATACTTTGAAATTTATCTTTCGTTTCCACTTCGGAGATACGAAGTGTAAATTT